>PVIJ01010506.1:0-59868 GCA_004024925.1 Scalopus aquaticus
ACTGCACATATGTAAAGAGTACAATTTGATAAGTTTTGACACCCTTGAAGTCATCACGGTCATTAAAAAATGAACAAATGCATATCTGCCAAAAATTTATGCCGCCTGTAACCCCCCACTTCATTCAGTTCTAAAATCTGCCTTCTAACACTACAGATTACCATCCATTTTCTACAATTTTATATAAATTGAATCATGGAATATGTAGTCTTTTTTTGTCTGACTTTTTGCACTCGACATTATTGTTTTCAGATTCATCCATGTTGTATGTATAACAGTGCCTTTTTTAATGGCAGAGAAATGTTCTATTATATGGATATACCAAAGTTTGCTTATCCATTCACCTGATGATGGACATTTTGGTTATTTCTAGTTTTATACTATTACAAATAAAGTTGCTATGAACAATATCATACACATCTTTGTTTGGACATATGCATTCATTTCTCTTGGGTAAATACCTAGGAGTTACTGCCTTGAATAATAGATGTGTGTTTAACTTCTAAAAAACTGTCAATTTGCTTTCAGCAATCAGCTTTTTAGTTTGATGTGGTCCTACTTCTTTATTTTTGTCTTTGTTTCCCTTGCCATTGGCGTTGCATTGCCAAATATATCTTTGCAGTAGCTGTCCTGTATTTTCTTTTAAGTATTTTTATGGTCTCGGTTTTTATATTCAAATTTTTACTCTATTTTGAATTAATTTTCATGTATAAAGTTTCCCTTTTTTCTTTCCTTTCTTCCCTCTCTCCCTTCTTTCCTCCTTCCTTCATTCCTTTCTTTCCTTTTGTTTGGCAGGAGACTAACCATGTTCCCCAACACATTTGCTTTCCAAAGAGGCTATTTTACATTCTCACAGCAATATATCAGAGTTCCATTTTCTTCACATCTTCACCCACACTTTTAAATGTAGTAGGTTTCTACAGGTATCACATTGAAGATTTAATGTACATTTCCCTAATGAATAATGATACTGATTTTTTTCATGTGCTCATTTACCATTACACTTATTTTTGTGGTGACGGTCTATTAAAATAGTTTGCCTGATTTTATTTGATTTTTATTGAGTTTGTCAGTCATTTATATGTTTATATAATTTGGGGACTACATTTTTGCTCCTCCATATGTGTGCATGCTATATCCTTGTCCTCCACCAAACCTCCCATGCCGATGCTGTCCCTTTCCTTCCCCTACACCCTCCTCCCTCTAGTTCCCTCTGGTAATCAGCAATTTTTTTTGCTAAGCCTAAAATTTCTTTTTCCTGTATTTTGTGAATATGTTTCATTGTTATTTTTATTCCAGAAAGGTGAAACCACCTTATTTCGATCTTTCACTTTCTGACTTATTTCACTTAGCATAATCACCTCCAGCTCCATTTAGTTCATCTTTTTTGATACCTGTGTAGAATTCCATTGAGTATCAATTTCATAATTTCTTTATCCAGTCATCTGTCAGTGGGCACTTAGGATGGTTTCATGGCCTGGCAAATGTGAACAGTGCTGCTGTTAACATCGAAGTACATACGTTTATTCAAATTGGAGTTTTTATATTGTTTGGGTAAACACCTAGCACAGGGATTGTTGGATGATAAGAGATTTGCGTATTTCCTTAAAAAATCTCCATGCTGTTTTCCACAGAGGCTGTGCCAACTTGCATTCCCACCAACAGTGGACCAGAGTTTCTTTTTCTCCACACTCTCACTTACATACGTTATTTCCATTCTTTTTGATGTGAGCCAATCTCACAGGGATGGTGTGATATCTCCTAGTTTTGATTTGCACTTTCCTTAAATAAGTGAAGTTGAACAATTTTTCATGTGCCTATAGGCCACCTGAATGTCTTCTTTAGAAAAATATTTGTTTAGGTCTCTTACCCATTTTTTGATTTGGTTGTCTGTTGTTTTTGTTGTTAGCTTGTATAAGCACTTTGTGTATTTTGGAAATTAGTCCCTTGTCAGATGTATGGTGTGCAAGCATATTCTCCTAGTTTGCAGGCTACCTTATTGTTTTTATGAACAAAACCTTTTTTGAGGTACAAGAGCTTTTTAGTTTGATGTGGTCCTACTTCTTTATTTTTGCCTTTGTTTCCCTTGCCATTGGCGTTGCATTGCCAAATATATCTTTGCAGTAGCTGTCCTGTATTTTCTTTTAAGTATTTTTATGGTCTCAGTTTTTATATTCACATTTTTACTCTATTTTGAATTAATTTTCATGTATAAAGTTTCCCTTTTTTCTTTCCTTTCTTCCCTCCCTCCCTTCTTTCCTCCTTCCTTCATTCCTTTCTTTCCTTTTGTTTGGCAGGAGGCTAACCATGTTCCCCAACACATTTGCTAAAGAGACTCCTGTCTCCAATGTATGGGCATGATTCCTTTGTTAAAGATTAACTGTCCATATTCGTGTGGGCTTATCTCTGGGCTTTTTATTCTATTCCATTGTTCTACGTTCTGTTTTGTTTATACTGTTATATGCTTGCTGTGTAATATAGCTTGAAGTCAAGGAATGTGATACCTCTGTTTTTACTCTTTTCTCTCAGGATTGCTGTGGCTATTTGGGGCTTTTTGTGGTTCCATATAAATTTTACAATTGTTTGTCCTATTTCCTTGAAAAAGTCATTGGGATTTTGATAGATATAGAGTTGAATCTATAAATTGCTTTAGGTAATATGGCCATTTTAATGGTATTTATTCATAGAACCTATGAGCATGGAATATCTTTCCATTCCTTTGTATCTTTTTTTTCAATTTGTTTTCCTCCTTTCATTTGGATGTTATTCTCTAGTCTAACTATCAGTTTCTTCATTTCTTCTGTGTGCCTCTATTCCAGATATTTGGTTAGTGGTTGCCATGGGGATTATGCCTAATTTACTACGTCTGAAAAAATCCTTTTTGAGCTGGTGTTGGCTCACCAACATCTAACTGCACAGTTTCTGTCCTCTTCTTTCTCTCCCTTATTGTTTTGTCATTGATTCATAATATCATTGTTCATGCTTCTGATTTTGTATTCCTATTGCAAGCTTTGCTCAGGGTTTTGTGTTTTCTTTTCTTGTAGAAGAACTCCTTTCAACATTTCTACTAGGGCGGGGTAGAGTGTTGTCACTGTCAGTTCTTGTGTTTTAGAATTCTGAACACTTTATTCCACTTCCTTATTGCCTGGAGAGGACAAAAATCTGAGGATACCCTAATTTAGATGCCCTTATAAATTACCTTCCTTTTCCTGTCACCTTGTCTTGACTAATATAACTTCACTAGAATTAAAATCAGGTAGCTTCAGGGCCTCCCTGGTGGTGAAGCAGTTAAGCGCTGCGCTGTGGAGCTGTCGACAGCGGGGACGCGAGTCTGATGTCCGGGGAGATTCCCATGGCATGGCAGACCTCTCCTGCCTAGCCCGCTGCTCCCCTCAACAGTGTATTTACATCCATCTGTTACCGGAACCAAGCTGCCTTAGCAACTTGGGTGCCTGCAGGAGCGATGGGGCCTCTTATCCCGCTGCTCCGGAGTCAGTTATGGCAGTTGCTCCTGCCCAGTAACTGCCGTTTTTTGTATGGACCAATCAGGTGCTAGGAGCTGATGGGTCAGTCCAATCAGCTCCAGGATTGAACATGGTCCAATCAGACTTATGGATGGTATTCTGGGAGAGGATATAAGCCAGGACTGGAGGGACCGAAAAGGGAAGAGGAAAAAAGAAGGAGAAGACGCGACACGACCAGCCCCCAGGAGAAGAAGGACGACGGTTCCAGACTCCGGAGAGGAAAAGAGGAAAAAGAAAAGATTGGACCGAAGAGAGGAAAAAAAGGAGAAAAGATTGAACCGAACAGGAGAAGACACGACCCGACCAGCCCCCAGGAGAAGAAAGACGACGGTTCCAGACTCCGGAGAGAGAAGAGAGAAGTCAGTTCCTGGCCTCTGAGAAGAGAAGAGAGAAGAAAAGAAGCCCCAGCAGCCGCACTCCGAAGAGGAAGAGAAGCCGAAGGACTCTGCAGAGACGGGGCCTCCGTTCCTGTGTCTGACGTAGCCTGAAAGGAGCCCCTGAGGCCCTGTGCCTGGTGTCTCAGAGACCTGTTTGTGGGTGTCACCCAGCACCTCCCAAGGAGCTGCCGTCCCCGCTGCGTTCTGGGTGAGGCGGCCGCCACCTGAGGGTGCAGCGAGCTCTGTTTCCCCCATTTGTACAATGAACCCCATGTTTGCTGCTGTTGTTCCTGTAGCCTGAAGTCTCCTGCAATTGCGCGCGCGGGCGAGAACCCACAGACAGTGCCCCGTCCTCTCATCAGGCGCTGTGCTTTGTTGTATTTGGCCTTTTGGCCTTTTGGGGCATTTTGGTGGCTCTTGCCGCAGAGCCTGGGCATTTGAGGCCCGTTCTGCCCGATTTCACATCTGCTTGTTCTGCTCCCTGGTTTCTCTCTGGTGAACCCTCTCGCCCCCCTCCCACCTCTGGCCTGTACCCCAGCTTGTATGCATAAATAAATAAATCTTAAAAAAAAATCAGGTAGCTTCAGACATCCAACTTGAACTTGTTCTTTTTAAAAGTTGTTTTAGTTAGTCTGTATTTTTTGTATTTCCTATAAATTCTAGAATCAGTGTGTTAATATCTACAAACAGTCTGGCTGGGATTTTGCTGGAGAATGCCTTGAACCTAGAAATCAGTTTGGGGAGAATTGGCATCTTGAAAGTGTTGACTCTTCAAATTCACAGCTTCTCTCTCCATTGATTTTAGTTTTCTTTAATTTTTTCTCAACAATGTTTGTATGGAGTCATCGATGGTATTAAAGTCTTGCAGCAACAATGTAAGAAAATAAGCATTGAGTTTTGCCAACCAATGAAGCTCATCTGAGCTTTGGTGTCCAGAGTTCTTATTGTAGTTTGGTCACATCAACATCATTGATTTCCTCTGTTGTTGATATTTAATGTTCAGTCCATCAGGAGTGGAGTTGATACAATAAGGCCAATAGCCCTCAACAGAAATCACATTGTTAGACTGTTTGGTCTCGTCCAAAGCCTCAGATAAACAAACACACTCTTATCAGGCAGCATATTCCAAAGGCTTAAAGATCACATTGTGGGAGCTGAGGGTAAAGACCAGACCTCTCTTTGGGTAAGGACAATTCTTTGCTACACAGGGGTTAAATCGTATTTGATTCAACATCATTTCAGAAATGTGCAATGAAATTGTCTCTGTATGCTACTGGAGAGAAATACAGATTTTAATTGTATCAGTAATATATATTAAGTATTACTGATAACATTATTTACTTAATAATACCATAATACAAGTTCTTTATTTTTGAGTGCAGCAGGGGAAAAAATGATTCCATATTTGCCTTAATATATAAACTGTCTACTTCCCAAAGAAAAATTCAGGTTCATTTCTCACTTTTTTCCCCTAGCACATTGCCAAACACATAAACTACAAGAAGAAGAAAAAGAAACTCTAAGTTTCCTTTACTAAAAAATTAAGCCTTTTTATTTTAAAATCACAAATGACTGCTAGTATGTGTAAATGTGGAAGAACTGACTGCCATTTGCCCCATATTCAAACACAGGTTGAAGCCCCCATAAACAGTGGGGAAAAAAATGACCCATTTCTAAATGGGTCACGATTAGTCATCACCAACAAGATTGGTTCAAAGCCATTACTCTGTTTTGAAGAGTGAATGAAGTCAAGGGGATCGCATGGAGCTCAAGATTTCATTAACATCATGTTCTGCCTGGTGTAAGGTAACCATTTCCACAGCCTCATGGTGTGAACTTATCATTTCATAAAATAGAGAAGAAAAATGATTTTTAAACTGTTGCTTTTCACTAATGTGTTCTAGTCAAACCCTCACAGTGCAGTCTTTAAAATCAAATGCAACATTAACTATGCTTTCCTTTGTAGACTACCTGGTTTTTAAAGCTGTAACTCAAGTAATGTGATTCTGCCAATACACTTTAAAAAAATTAATTTACTGATACGTTTAACTAACGATTTCATAGAAACACTTGGTTAACATAGAGATAATTTTATGTATTCATCTTATTGACGAAAGGCAAAACCCTGTATAAGTACTTTGATTGTCAGCACAAATCTGGGTTCATTGGGAAAAATAGGGTCAGTCATTCAAAATCATTTAATAAAAGTAGGTCATGTTTGATGGCTGTTCTGGTGATCAGCTGCTTTTAAGAACTTTTCAAAAAGCAGTCATTAGCAAAGATGAAAATTTCTTAGTTTTTGTAACAAAAGGAAAAATTTAACATCAAAATAATTTCCTTATAAGGAACAAGAAATTCTTTTAAAGTTTGAAATTTTAATTTCTTTGCTTATGCCAAGTTTTTCTATGTTAATTTAAAAATGTTTGAAAATTGACCAAGCTTAATAGTGAAAACTAAGTATATGGTAGTTAATTTGACTTACTGGTTTTAGAAAGAAAATGTTGTAAATTGTCTTTTTTTTTCAATGATTATTCTTCATTAACATAAGGAATACACTGTATTGCCAGGAAATTACATTGAGATCATGAAATAGAATGGTTGTCAAAGGAAGCAGAAAAAGAACACTATATAATGGAAGTAGTACCTAAAATGTCATAGCATAGCAGTAGACTGCCAGCAAACACACCAGCCAAGTACCCAAACAGAAATAGGGTAGCTCCTTGTTACCAACTTATTAAGGAGATGCTGAAAAGACAGGCTCACAGATTTCAGCAAGATTTGCCAGTCAATGACTATAGTGACCAATTCAGGATGAAAACAGACAAAAGAACAAACTGTGAGCCACATGGTCCTCTATGCCATACAGATAGTTGCTCATACGCAGTGTTCACTATTGCTCACCTTGTCTCTGAACACCCACCATGTCTGTGGTTCCTGGATGGCCATGTTAAAGTATTTACAACAGTAGAAATTAAAACAGAGCACAGCACATCTGAGTTTTTCCTTTCCCTATACGGACTCCCGGTGTTGAACAAAATGATAAAGCTCAACATTTATAGGGCAAGTTACATCTTTAAATCTTTGTTGCGAGTATTATGGCTGTACACTGAACTTTAAGGAAGAGGCCTGGTCTTTTGAGAACGCATAATGCTCTGGATTTAGAGGGAATGATTTTCCTCCAGAAGGAGGGAGCAGATCTTTTGTGTAAGTTGGAACAATTTTCTTTCCACAAATGATTCTTTTTTTTTTTAAAGATTTATTTATTTATGCATACAAGCTGGGTTACAGGCCAGAGGCGTGGGGTGGCGAGAAGGTTCACCAGGGACAGAGTGGGGAGCAGAACAGGCAGATCAACGGAAATACACTGCTGAGGGGAGCAGTGGGCTAGGCAGGAGAGGTCTGCTGTGCCATGTGGGAATCTCCCTGGCTGGGCGTCGAACTTGTGTCACCGCTGCCAACAGCTCCACAGCGCAGCGCTTAACCGCTACACCCCCAGGGAGGCTCTCACAATGATGATTCTTAGCACATGTATTTAGTTGGGTAGAAGTTAGGAGTGTATTTTAGATCCCCAAATTCTTATCCTTATATTTAATAAAAAAGGCTTTTTCCTTCAATTTTGTTACTCATTTTCTTTTTTTTCCTTCAAAAATTTATTGATTTCCCATTTGTTTTCAAAAACATGTAAGTTTTGGAGTACAACCACACACCTGAGCATGTGCTTTATTCTTCAGTGTTGCTTCATTCTCAAAATTGATTACACCTTCTTACCTGTAGGGAACATTTCAAGTCTTTGAAAGGAAGTCACGACAGCACTCACCACTGAATGAAGTGTGTGTGTTTCATTAAGAGCAAATCTCTGTTGAGTCATAACCTGAAAGTGAGTCCTTATTTTGGGGATAATTAGATGGATGGTCAGATGGATGAGTGAAACTTGTTAAATTAATGTATTTCCTTTGGAATAGAGTTTTCATTTTTAATCCAGAAAAATCCACTAATATTAAACTTATAGAATGACATATATATATATATACACACACACACACACACACATACATATGTATATATATCCAGAAAAATCCACTAATATTAAACTTATAGAATGACATACATATATATATATATATATTTCCCTTCAACACTACTTCATTGACTCCTGACTATAATTTAGTTCCATTTCCTTGAACTATGTAGAAAATTATGCTAAAATGAATAAATCATAGCATTGCCTATACGATATTCATAGCAGCCCTAGAACTTTTCTAACTGTGCTCAGTACAGAGTTAGTACAGTAGCCAACCATTAAAAATAATTCATTTGTTGGGCCTCCCTTGTGGTGCAACGGGTTAAGTCTCAGCCTATGAAGCTTTCAGCAGCCACTGCAGCATGAGTTTGATCCCTGGCCAGGGAGATTCCCACATGGTGCAGCAGACCTCTCCTGCCTCATCCGCTGCTCCCCTCAGCAGTGTACTTCAGTTGATCTGCCTGTTCTGCTCCCCAGTCTCTCTGGCGAATCCTCTTACCACCCCACACTTCTGGCCTACACCCCAGTTCTGGTATGCATAAATAAATAAATCTTAAAAAAAATAATTCATTTGAGCCAAATATCCTTTTCACAAACTCAGATTCCCCTAAGTTCTGGAGGTTGTATAAACCTAACTTCAAATAAATTAAATTTAAATTTGTTTATATTATTCCACACAAATGTGTTGAGAATTATAAGACTATACTTCTGAATTCTACAGAAAAATATCACCAAATAGTTTTTAGATCAAACGTTTCAAATTCTAAACTTCTCCTTATAGAGTAGGAAAAATAATGGGAGCCATCCCCAGTTAGATTTCTCTGACCAGAAGACACAATGTTACCTTTTCTTTTAGATTTGGTTTATTTAAAGCCCATCCCAAACCACAGACATTTTTCTAGACATTAAATGAGAGCATAGAGTGATTTTTGGGTACACAATTTAATTATGCCCTATTTCACGGCCAAAGACTGAGTGCATTGTCTATTTTCCACATTAGCTCTGGTCCCTCCTGTCCTTGGTTGGTTCACCCTCATCTCTAATCACTGATCAGTCCTGGCTCAGTTCTAGTAGCACCTCTCTCCTCTTCGCACGCTGATTCTCTTGGTGAAGTAATCCTTTCTCATGGCTTTAAGTTCAATGCCCATGTTAATGAATCCTAAATCCGTATCTCCAGTAATGACCTCTCTCTTGAACTCCAAAATTTTAATACAATTATCTTATTGACTTCCCTTGGATTTCCAGTACTCATCTCAACCATACATCTGAAGTGACTTTTATTTAATTTTTTAAAAAAGATTTATTTATTTATGCAGACAAGCTGGGGTGCAGGCCAGAGGTGTGGGGCGACGAGAGGTTTCACCAGAGACAGAGTGGGGAGCAGAACAGGCAGATTGATTGAAATACACTGTTGAGGGGAGCAGCGGGCGAGGCAGGAGAGGTCTGCTGAGCCATGTGGGAATCTCCCCGGCTGGGCATCAAACTCATGCCCCAGCTACTGACAGCTCCCCAGCGCTGCGCTTAACCTGTTGCACCACCAGGGAGGTTCTGAAGTGACATTTAGATCTTTTCCTTCAAGCCCTGTTATTTTCCTATCACAGTAAATAACAATACTATGCTTTCACTTGCTCAGGTCCAAAACTTTGGAATGATATTTGACCTCTCCATTTTCTTTCACATTCTCCATATAATCTGTCAACAAATCTTCTCAGCTTTACCTTCACAATGTATTCAAATCTGAATTTTCTCCCACCCAACTACCACCATCCTGATCCCAGCCACCATCATCTCTTACCTGGAGTATATAGTACCCTCCAAGATGGCCTCCCTGGCTCTATTCTTGCTCCTATAATATATTATAAATGCAGTAGCCAGATTAGTCCTATTAGAATGTCAGCTCATGCCATTTCTCTGCTTGAAACCCTACAAATCCTTTATTCAGAGTAAAAGTCAATTCTTACAAAGAAATAGGAAACCTTCCCCCAATTTGTCCCCCCTTGCCCCATCTCTTTGACTTCAACTACCTCCTCCCACCTCCCTTGCTCTGCTGAAGTTATAAGGATTTCCTCCTCCCTGTTACTCAAACCCCACAGGTACTCCCCTGCCTTAGGGCCTGTGCACTCACTTTGCCTTTACCTAGAATGCTCTTTCCATAGACATGTACAAGTCCTTTTCTCCTTCAGGACTTTTTACACAAATGCCTCCTGCTTTATTTTTTCCAGCACACTAACTGCTATGTAATGCAATATGTACGTTGCTTATCTATCATTCCCACTAGAATATGAGCTCCAGGCAGGCAGGATTTTTGTCTGTTTTTTTCACTGCTGAATCCTCACTACTTTGAATAGTAGTGGGCATGCTTGATGCACAGTTGTAGAGGACATGAGTAAATGAACATCTTGTTATCTCACACAATTATTTCAGTAGATGATAGATAGATAGATAGATAGATAGATAGATAGATAGATAGATAGATAGAGCAAGCCCATAGATAGGTGGGCATAACCTGTTATTTCCACTCTCCACCCCCATTCCAGGAAAAGCAGTATAAGTTCCAGTACAGAATTACAGATAGAACTTTCCCGTTTTAGGCTAAGGACAGCACATAGTCATTATTATACATTTTATGTTTCTCAGAAATTAAGTATTAAATAATACCTTTCATTTGAACATCTTAAAATATGTTATAGAAAAAAGTACTGTAATTGCACTTAGTTAAACATCACTATTATACATCAGTAGCAGTAGATGGCTTAATGGATTCAAGGCCTCACTGACTTCTGGCACTTTTGGATTGGAACAGAAAATGCAAGGTGAGCCCAAGTAGCAGCTTGACATTTACAATATGCCACTTAAGCCTTAGAAAGTCTATTATTGCCTGACTTATTAGCATAAGAAAAAAGTAAAATGACATATAGACTATCAACAGAGTGCCATGGTGGTGGGGGGCCAGTCTGCTACCTCAGTTAACTTCCCTTGGTTCTTCCTATCTAGTTGGCACATCACAGTTCACAGTAGAACAGAATTCTCAGGGAAGACTCTAAGAAGGAAGTGGGGCTCACTCTTGGCGGTTAACCAAAGTGTTTCCCTGAGGTCAAATTGTGAGAGACATGTGGTCTCTGTGTTGACCATACTTATAATGTAAAGACAAGGGTTGTTTATGAGACAGAGCCCCTAGAAAGCTGCAAAATTTGAGTTGAGTGTGGCTTTGGTGCACTGGTCATTTAATGCCCTAATGCCACTTAGAACCTTCAGTCCTCTCTCTTCAGATGCCCCAGACCCTCACTCTTCTTCCTTTGGAAACTATCACACAGGAAAGCCTCTGATCACAGCTTTTTAAAGATACATGTTCCAGGTTGTTACATGTCCTTCTGAAGAGATCAAAGCCTGAAGTGAAATGGATGAAATGCAAGTGGTTAAGTTTTAGGGGCCAACAGGCCAGATCCAGTGTGTTTTAAGGGGCAGTTCTTCAACTGCCAATGCCCTGGAGATAGAATCAAGAGACACTCCCACAACCTGCACCCCAAGCATCGCCTGTACCCCAAACATCTCTAGCACATAACTGCTCTATTACAACAAACTCTACCCCATGGTTCTGAAGTCTAAAAGGAACTCCAGCAGACCTTAAAGCAAATATTTACACACTTAGTCATTTAGTCTTTCATATTTGAGGCTATGGTGAGGAATTTGGGGATTTGAAAGCTGGCTTGGGAGTGTATGTTCCCAGTCTTGCTTTTGTGTGTGCTTAGAAATGACGCCACTGTGTTTCTTGCAAAAGGTGCTGTGATTGAGCAGGTCACTCTGCACATTCTCTTAGTCTGAGGCAGTGATATTTGACTGATCCTGTTAACTTGAATACTCTAAAAAAAATGCCCATGTTCTAGGAATACAATAACCCAAGAGATTTTTAAGTTGGGAGCAGGAATAACTACCTTTATCTGCCTCTAAACTGGAACATCCCCATGAACACAGGCACCAGGTGGGAAGTCAGTATTATCTGTTTCACCAAAGAAAAAGCATATGGACTGGAGAGAATAGCAGATGGGAGAACATAGCTGTGAGTTTAGCCCAAACTTTGTCACAATCCAGCCATTTCACTTCAGGCAAGCACTTTATCTCCTTGGGAAACAGAACCGTGCTAACAGATGACCAAGCTTACTATCGTGGGAGAGTGCACAGATGGGCAAAGCAAGTGGGTAGTCATTTTGCTTTAATGGGAAATGCCTCTCTGTTCAGGAATCTCATCATCTTTCAGAGGCTTGGAGAAACAGGTTGTCTGGAAGGTAAGAGCATACTTGTGTTATCCCAAGTCCTTCTAGTTCCTTTCTGAGACCAGAAAAGTTGCCAGGGCAGGAACTAAGCAAATTCCTTTCCCAGTCCAGGTTCAGTGGTGGACATGGGATCCATATTTCACCACTTTTAGTACCTATTCTCCTAGCAACATAAATAGTTTCAAAGGAGAGATAGTCAAGAAAAATGAGCCAATCTAAGTTCTTCCTTCAGACTACTGTATAGATCTTGGGAAATAGAAGTCCTTTTCTGTAGAGTTAGTAAGATGGAATTTGAAACTTTGAATTACCTTTGGCAGTTTGCCCTGGGCCCAGAGTTAAAGCCTATCTACACAGCGAAGATAAGGCTAACACAGAGATTGGAAGAACTGAAAGACAGTGTTCCGCTGATGCTGAGTTCCTGGATCTAGCCCTTCCTGAAGTTGTTTAAATTAAAAAATTCTCTCTCTCTCTCTTTCTTTCTCTCTCTCTCTCCACCCTCCCCCGTCCTGAATTAATTTTAGTTAGATCCTGTCACTTTTGCTTAAAAGAATACTGAGCAATATATTCCCTCATTTTTCAATGAGACTCATGGAGGGAGTGACACATTTAAGGTCACTCAGCACATGGAGAACAAAATTTGGACTTAAAACTAAATTTACTGATTCCATTTCAATGTATTTTCTACTAGACTGTACTCTATATACTTTATCTTGAAAATTATTCAACATTTTCAGAGTAACAGCACAGATCTTTTTCATATCATATTCTAGCAAAATCCATTCATTTCAGCAAAAGTGGAGAACCATTTATTAAGAATTCTATGATATAAGAATAAAGCTCAGGCTAATTAGTTTGTAAGTTCAAATGAAATATTTGATCATGTCAGGATCGAAGGCAAAAGCTATGGACTTGATTTTACCCCCTCCCTCTAACTCCCATAGTAGATAGTGGCACAATCTACTATGTTGTAGACACAGCACTAGGGTTTCTCATAATGTACCCATGTGTGGTTCCTGATCCTGTCCTTCTTACTCATCAGAACTCAACATATATTTGAAATAAGGAAGGAAGGACTACAAAAAAGGGTGAGAAAGAAGGAAGTAGAAGAAGGAGAAAGAAGAGGGAGAAGGAGGAGGAGGGGGAGAGGGAGGGGGAGGGGGAGGAAGAGGAAGAGGAGGAGGAGGAGGAGGAGAAGGAGGAGAAGAAGGAGAAGGAGAAGGAGAAGGAGAAGGAGAAGGAGAAGGAGACGAAGGAGAAGGAGAAGGAGAAGGAGAAGAAGAAGAAGAAGAAAGGATTTCAAGTAAAATTTTTTTATTGCTCAGTAAGACTTATATTTAATGATTAGTATCAGTACATACATGATTCCTTATCACTTATCTACAAATATGTCTATGAAATCTGGTCTACTATGCAATTATTGCTTTTCCTAAACTGACAGAAGAAACTGTGAGAAGAGAAACCTCAAGTCAGAGCCTCAGACCACAAACCATTCTCAGTAGAACTGAACTTTAGGAGCAAATGAGGTAACAGAAGATGGTGACACTTGATATCTGCCCTAATTGTAGTAGTTCCATGAACTGGTTACAACAGGGCTCACTTATGATGAGTAATATTCATTTATAAGGCTTTTTTTTTAAACTATGTGAAAGTGGTAGGATTTAGTAACAGTAAATAATGTTTTAGAAAACTTGAATGTTTGATGATGAAAAGATTTTGAGATTACTCTATTTGAATTATTGTTTGGTATATGCTGTATCATACCTTATGATCAGATTTTTTTCAACCACAAACAGGATGTAGGCAAATGGTGAAAAAAAAAGTTTCAGAGTCAGAAAATAAGATGATCATCAAAAGAATTTGTTCTGCATGACTTTAAAAATATCCACCTGCTCTAAATCTTGCTCTTTTGTACTTTTAAATTCAGTAATGAAAGGCAACATCCCCAAAAGAGTCCTTAGTGTCATAATCATGCAATTAAAGGGCATCTTTTTATCATGTTCCATTTTGTTAAAATTTAGATATTATAAAATAGAAAGGGAGATATTTCATATTGCCCTCACCGAATTAGCAAAATAGATTATGTGAATTATTTATCAAATTAAAGTTTTCTTTGATAAGAAATCTTCAGCCTAACTCATATGGCTATTTAGATGATCTAGTTTCAGTTATAAATGACATTAATTGATGTTTCTATCAATAGTTCTATATTTCCAACAGACTATATTATAGTACCTAGTTTTGAACTTCTGAAATATTTATAAAACTTTAAGTATGAATTTTGTTATGAATCACTGATGGCGTTGAAATCAGCTTGCCATAGCATTTTTTACTGAAAACATGTTAACATGCACATGGTTTACTGTCCAGAAAATAGTTCACTTTTTTCCAGTGTTTACACTTCCATCTGCGCATTGTGAGGACATCACCATCTCTCAGAGAAATATTAAAATCTTGGCTTCTCCAATCAGCAATTTGCACTCTTTTCACAAAATGCCTGCAATAGCGCCACATGCAGTTTCTCCCATTGATTCCTTAATTCAAGTGTTCATTCAACAAATATGTGCCATTCACTGTTCCAGACTCTGAAAACAGAAGCAGACCAGACAGAAATGGTCCCTGCTTTTTGAATTTCTATTCTTGTGAGATAAAGGAGACATGGCACCAAAAAAATGAATAAATGCAAAAAGATGATTTTAGAGGTTGATAAATACTATCAGGAAAACAAAACAGGCAATATGAAAGAGGGTATAGGAGGAGGGCAATATGAATAGGATCATTTCGGTAAATCCTTACTGAGGAGGTGACATTTGAGGCCAGATCTGGATGACAAGAAGAAGCCAGTCTGCCTATCCTCAATCTGAGAATACACCAAGACAAAAAGAATGGACAGGGATTGAGTAGGAGCTAAGAGAGAAAGTGCCCGTGAGCAAATGTGATGAAGCTGGGAAGGAAGGAGGGAGCCCAGCATGTAGGACCCTATAGGCCATGGAAGGTGGAGCTGAAACTATTTTAAGAGTCTGGGAAAGACATGGGGCTCTTCAAGCAGGGCAGTCATAGGTGACTCAGGTTTTTCAAAGCTCACTGTGGCTGCTGGCAAATGATGGATCATAGGAGTGAAGAGGCTGCGGGGTGTGCGGGTGGGGGGTTCTTAGCTTGGACCCTACACAAGGGCACCAGGTAGAGCAAATGAATGGAGGTTGAAATCCAGCTTGACTCACTCACCCAGCCCTGTGTCCAGCATGGGGCTACCTTTAGCTGTAGAAAGGAGTAGCTTTTTCTTTCATGCACAGTACACTGTAGACTAAGTTGGAGAGAATAAAACAATATGTCTTCTAAAAAGATCATTGATCAAATAAAACTTCATAAGATCATGTCACCATTTCTCTATTCAGTAAATGCTGTGCTGTTTGAGCCAAACTGAAACCCCATTGGGATGACTGAAGTAATAAACATTGGCCATTGGAATCCCCCACTGTTTCTAAGAACTTTTAGAGGCACTCCACAGGACCCTCCAGTCTGTCTTTTATGAAGCATCATGAGGAACTGGGTGACTGTTTCTTTGTTTATCTGTGTCTAAAATCAACTTGGAAAATACATTAGTCTTTCATTCTTTCAGGCAGAGACTAAAGCATGTGGTTTTGTGGGTAAGGCCTGTACTGGGTCCTTGGCTTGGTGTCCCAGGTGTTCTGGAGGTGATAGAAATATAACCAGAGGTGGAGTTTCCTTTTGCATCCAAAACAGCAGTGAAATAAACCATTGGGCTATAATGATGCCCACTACCTGCTGTGCCTGACAGCCCTACCCACACTCACAACTGTGATTGTGGCCATAGTAGGAATCTTACCATTTCCTCTACTCCCTTTTATTCAAATTGAGATTATCTACACTATGGAAATAAGACTCTGTGACTGGTGTTTGACTTCACAGTATCGTCTGTCTACTTACCAGTCAACCTGAGAGGCAGAATGAGATGACAGAAAGCTTGGGTTGAATCCTGGCTGCCTCTCACTAGCAGAATGACCTTGGAGGCCTAAGTAGTCTGGTGTGTTGGAGGGTTGGTAGTGAAACACCTGCTCTCTTAGTTGGGCTGGGCTGCTAGGTCCTGTCACTAGTCATGGAAGAGGAACAGTGTTTGCCTTGATAGTGGGGAGAAAGACTGAGTCAGGAATGAAGGCAAAAGTGATTTCAATGCATTTCATCCACGGAAGCAGGGAGCAGGATAGAGATGTGGGAACAGAGGGGATGAAAGTTTGTATTTTGGGAAAATGAAACAGTTACAGCTCTGAGGGCATGTATAGGAAGTGGATCTTACTGGTATCCCTAAAGTACTCACATAGAGACCACAGGGTTCCCTTTGAGATGGAAGTCTCCATCTCAACTCTGCATCTGGATGAGTCAGGCAATCCTGGGAATGAGAGGGAACTGCTTAAGGTACTAAGTGCTCACATATAGGAAAGTTACCTCAACTTCCTCTTTCAAAAATTTCAGTAGCCTTCCTCAAAGAATTAGTATGAAATTTTAAAATGAGGTCATGAATATAAAATATCTAACTCAAGAGACAGGTCATAGAAAAGGTTAAAAGAATTATTATTGAGCAACAACTGACTAAGTATTTTCATCTGAAACTCTCTCCATAATTTTAAACTCAGCATATTAAAAATCAAGCTGATGGTATCTAAGCCACTTGCTTTTTGTGTTTTGAGGTCACTTGCTTCATGTGCAATCTTCTCCAAATTCCCACAGAAACAACTCAATAAATACCAGATAAAAAATTATATATCCTTCCTGGAGACTGGAATAAAGTCTTGTCCTTACTTATGATAGGCCAGCTTCTAAGATGGCCCCAAATGAGCTCCGTTTCCTGATGTTCGTGTTCTTATTCAATCTTTCCCCTTAAGATGAACTGAACCCAATGAAAGGATGTGACTAAATGATAGAAGATTGTGACTTGCAACTTGTAACAGGCCCCTTCTGTTGGCTTCATAGCTTGCACTTTGGTGAAGCCAGCTGCCATACTGGAGAAACCCATGTGAACCAACAATAGTCTCCAGGCAGGGAAGAACAAAGGCCTCAGTCTAACAACCCATTAGGAACTGAATCCTGCCAAAACCATGTGGGTTTGGCAGCATAGTCTTTACTTAGCTGAGCCTTTGGATGAAACCACACAACTTTGTCAATATATCATTGCCTCTGTCTGAGAGATCGTGAAGCAGAAGACCTGGCTAAGCTGTGCCCAAATTCTTGACAGACAGAACTGTGAGATAATAAATGTATGTTGCTTTGAGCTGCTAAGCTTAGGAGTAATTCCTTACGTGTAAATAAATAACCAACATACTCACCTTGTCATCTTATGAGGTTTCAATCTGGAATGATGCAGGTAGGAATAAAGTAAGGGAAACTCTGATCAGCCAGCATACCAGGGAAGGGAGTCCTCCTGGGGGTAACTGCAGGATTTCCATCATCCTGCCTCCAGGGAGCTAGAGCTAGAGCAGGTTACAAGAAAAAGAGTGAGCAGAGACAAAGTTTGACTTTTTTGAGCCTCCTACCTAAAGTACCTAAAGTAGGTACTAGAGATGGAGAGTGGAGTCCAGTATCCTTCCTTATAATCTTCACCTTTTAGTTTGCTTGTCTTCTAGGTAGAGAGGACTCTGTGAGTAAAGTAGGGATGACTGAGATGAGAGAGGCTCTGTGACAGCTGATGTCTAGCTTCAAGAAGACGGAGAACTTGCTCTAAAGTTCCACTCAGGAAACTCTCAATTCTGATTGCAGCACCATCCCTGTCCTGAGTATATTATTGCATCTTTAAGCTGCTAATGAAAAAATACACATTTAAATTTTTCTTCTATTGTTGTTAAGGACTGAAAGAAATTACATTGCCTTTCACAGTCTCTGTCTGTACACAACATCTCAGCTACCAATCCTAATTTTCTTTCTGAGCAACATATATTCACATATATCAGAGGAACAAAAAACCTTACCAGATACATAAAAAACACTCATCAATTTAAATGGAACATTCAGAGCAAATAATCCTGAGTGAAGAAGCACTTAATAAAAGAGCTTCTTCCTCCCCTTTGTATATAGACCTTTTACAATTTTTATTCTAACATTGCAATGATAAAGCAAAATCAGACTGCTATGAAAAAGAAGCAATGTTTAACAATTCTCAAAGATAAAAATACATAGCTGCACAACTGGAAAAACTAATGGAACCCAGGTAGCAATGAGCAAGCTAGCTTTCATCTTGTTTTCTAAAGCCACTCTTCAGTAAAAGGAATTGGCACTCCTTGGAGAAGTTATTGATTCTAGGACCAGAACAGAAAATAGGCAAGATGAGCTTGGGATATCTTTTAGTGCTAGACGGAAATAGAGTGTTCCATAAAACAAAAACAACAATGCCACAACAATGGGATCAAAAGGGATATAAGCTATAGCTGAAAAAGCGCTCAAATGGCCAAAGTCTCCCATGCAGATGAATGCCAAATAATTTATATAGATTCTCAGTCCTCAAGGAAATAGGACTTAACTCCCCACTCCTTATGCGTGGACGTTATATTGGTGGTCCCTTCCAAAGAGTTCAGAAAGGGGCCAAGAGTGACATTACAATGGAGAAATCTGACAAACACCGCCTCAGCCAGGTGACCAGATCTTTCTTGTTTTTGATGACCTTGACGGTTTTTAGGAATATTGGTCACGTGTTTTGTAGAAAGTCCCTCTATTGGGATTCACCTGATATTTTTCTCATAATTAAACTGGAGTTATGTGTTTTAGGAGGAAGAGTATAGAAGTGTCAATTTCATCACATCCAATCAAAGGTACATACCTCAACATGACTTATCCTTGACTAAATAGGTAAACCTAGGAATAAATTCCACAAAATTATGCAGCACCTGTCCAAAAACAACAACAAAAAAAAACCACTATAAAATTGAATCAAGGAAATTTTTTTTTAAGTTTGAATATGTGGAGACATGTTGTTGTCTTGAAGGCAGAGATTCAATATTTTCGAGATATAATTTTTTTTTGCAAATTCAATTTAAATTGAACATACTTCCAATTAAATATCCAATTGAAATTTCTTTTGGGGGGGATCTTATCAGAAGGTGTTTAAGCCAATTTAGAGCTATGAATGTTTGACACTATCTTAGATACTTTTGAAAATACCAAGTAATAAGAGACAAACAGCATTTCTTACTATATACTTAAACATGTAAAAGAGTTACTGAAGATCCTGGTATGTTACACTAATGTAAACAGCAGCTCACTGGGGCAAATCAGAGTCCAGAAATCTACCTGAACAGAAATGGAAAATAATCAGTATTCAGTAAAGGTGTTGTGGGGGAAAGAGATATTTAGCCAATAGTGGCAAGAACCAAACAAAGAAGAAAATTAGATTCTCTTTATACCCTGAAGTGCCAAGGATTAAAGATTTAATTATTAAAATTAAATCACTAGGAGAAAATCACTAGGAAAATAGAGAATATATTTGACCACATAAAAAGCTCTACATGACAAAAAATACAAGCAAAGCAACAAGTAGAGGAAAACATATGTAATATATCTGAAAAGCAAAGATGTATAACGAACTCTTAGAAAACTTTACATAGAAGCTCAACACACCAACAAAAATCTGGGTACACCCTGGTAATTCAAAATGAAAAGCTATAATTCAGCAATAACTCACTAGTTCAACAACAACAAATACATGTTAGCATCTATAATGTGCTAGGCAGACTGGACAAGGTTAATAAAAAATTCAGTGGTGGGAGGGATATCAGACGTGGATATTCTTAAACTTGACTTGAGATTATTATAAATTATATTGTTATATGTTAGAAGAACTTTCTGGAGGCAGCTTAGCAATATGTGTTGAAAGTAAAGGCATTAAAAATGCTGGGCCATAAAGTCCAAACTTAGAATTTTTATGATCATATTTGAATGTGAGACCTGGACCTGAAGTTATCTTGTAGCCACATGGAGGGCAGCCTGGGGGCAAAGCCAGAGAGAAACCTGAGTCCTGATCCCCAAGCCTGGGGCCCACTCCACCCAGAGATTCAGTTTTGTGCGATGGCATTGTTTTCTTGTTGAAGCATTTTTGATGACATAGGGCTCTCTCTTACCTTCTAACCTCTCAGTCTTATTCTCTGTGTCTTCCCAACAGCCACCTCACCGGTGACCAGGCAGCTTCCAGCCCTGCCAACACCTTGATTTTTGAACTTTTGACCTTTAGAACTGTCAGAGAATACATTTCTGTTGCTTTAAGCAACCCAGATTGTGGTACTTAGTCATGGCAGCCCGATACAGTTGATCTCCAGAAGCTACTGCCCCCAGCCCCAAAGGCATGCTTTGATTTTCTGACTGTAGTAAGCGGACTTGGAAAAAGGTTATACAGTTGGGTCAGCAGAAATGGAGACTGCTAAGCAGTGTAGTAGTAAGGACACAGGCTCTGGGGTCAGAGAAACCCAATAGAACTTGCCAGCTGTGTGATAATGGCAACTCTCTTAACCTATCTGAGAATTAATTTCCACATCTGTGAAATGGGGCTAATAGATTGTTGAGAGAGCTGAGTGAGATACAGGTTCCCCCAGCCCACATGGAATTAGAGCACCTGTATGAAGCCTTTCATAAGCCAAAATGGTTTTAAGTGAAGGAGCCATTACCATTCATGAATATGGGGGAAAATAATTGAGCATTCCTGGACCCCAAATATAAACTACCAAATTAGGACAAACAGTGCATAAAAACTAAAATAACACTAATCGATAGCAAAAGTGGGAATGATGTGATAAGCACACACCTGTCTAAAACAGTTCCTGAGGAAGGAGCCTGGTGGTTTCTGGCTGGGGTTTTCTGGTGCTGGGGTGGCACTGCTTCTAGAATGGCTGCCGTAAATCCAAACTGAGTGCCGCTTTTTACCTTCTGTCACAAAAGCAGAAATCCTCTTGGATTTCTTTTGGTTGGCAGTAACAGACACCAATGTAAGTCTTCGGTCAAAGTGAAGTGGCAGAATGGCGAAGTTTGAAAAGGGGACACCTGTACCAGTATATAAATTGCTTACTGTGTTACCATGTGTTCACATTACTTTAGTGTCTTCCCAGCGTGATCCAGAGCAAGAGTTCTCATCCTTTCTTAATCATATGGACACCAATAAGTTGGGCACAGCAAAGGGGGGGTCCTACAGTCTTTAACAAACGCAGGAGCAGCCTTCAGTTCCTGCATGAAGGGCTGTGTCCATGGAGGATGTGGAAATTCCGCTTACAAGAATATGCTGGCTAGTTGTTCATCAAAGGGTGAGGAGCAGGAGGTGAATGGATCTTGGAGGGTCTTGGAGCTCTGGAAACTGCACAGGAGCCAAACTGGGAGCAGCAGGGCTCCAGGTCTCTAAGACTCAGAATTTGCTTTAGGAGGAATTCAAGGGGAGATGTTAAGGGGACACAGCCAGAAATCACCCTCTGTAGGGCAGAAGCCCCTTCAGGGGGGACCATGTATTTCATGGGGTTTGCCCCATCACAGCTGGTTGGGAAATACTGACCTAGAAATAATTGTTTGATTAAGTTAGTGCGTGATAATTCTCGTAACTAGTTATATCTTAGCTGTTGAGAAAAAAAGGGAGAATGGGTTTTACTTAGAAATTTTGTGCCTTTTTAGTATATGTGTATGTGTCATTTTGTGCTGTGATTTCCCAGAACAAGTAACCATTTTGTTTTATTCCTACAGAATCCATGACACATGAGTTTTAATCACAAAAATGTCAAACTTTATCTTTGGAACAAAATAAATGTTTGAGTGTTGTCTTTTTGTCATTTATTGTAAAATATGTTATCTATGCTAAATCTTGATAAGCATCCTACTCTCCAATCTCCTTGATATTTAAAATACGTGAGTAATTAATTTCTGAGCTTGGTGTATTTCCTCTGTAAGAGATCATTTGCATACTTACATTCTTATATTGAAATAAATCCTAGAATCTAAACCTCAAAAGTTGTAGACTTTACCTAGATAAACATCTGCTGTTTTAATGGTGTTTTTGAACTGCAGAGCTACATTCAAATACTCTCAATTCTTTTCTTTTCTTTTTCATAACTGAGTGGGTGGGGAAATGGGAAAGAACTGTCAAGAATTGTCGCCAAACTTTCTCTCTCTTTTTCTTCCTTTGCAGAGTTGGACTTCCCAAACCCAAAATGCTCCTCCTGCAGTTACTATGAGAACTGAAAGGGAAATTAAAAAGCACTTTAAAATTCCCACAGGATTACAAAACAGTAGGATTTATTCATTACTTAATCACTCTTCCAATGTTGTCCTTGACCAGTTTTATACATGTTGTACCTGGTCTTTGTTACTGATCCACATGTATTGGTTATTTCATAAAAAAAAAAAAACATCAATTTAACAAATTTTTACAAAATTAAATGTATTTGTCATTCATTTATTTAACTAATAATTCCTGAGCATTTAATAAAGATCAGATCCTGGGAGTAATACAATGATGAATAAGACTCAATTGTATTGGTGCTCATGGAACTTAACTCGCACTTGGAGGAACAGACAGAACCGTGCAGATTGCAATGATGCTTGTGCTCAGGGAGGGCCTTACGGAGGAGGTGGCCTTTGAGTTCAGAACAGAAGGATGAGGCCAGCCATCGGAAAAGCTGAGAAGAGCACTGCAGGCAGAGCTTAGCAAGAGCAAGTTGGAAAGAGCAAGAAACCAAGGAGACTGGAGAGTGGTAGGTAAGGAGGAGAGAGGGGCATGAGCTGAACCCACACCAGACCAGACCAAATTTCCAAATGGAAATGTGGTTCATTACTGAGAAAGTATCTCAAATGGAATACTCTTTTCATTCTATAAAAAAAAAGGCCTGGGTGATCAGATTCCTGTATGGTTTATGCTATGCTGATGCTTAAAAAGGCTAAGTAACCTGCCCAAGGAACATCGCTGTCCACTGAACGCCATACTATGTGCCAGCTATAGGGCTGGGTAGGAGGTGGGCGACCCAAGGTCAGCTGGTTAGGCCAAGACTAGTCCCAAGGAGAAGGAATGTTAGTTCATTCACTTTTCTTCTGATTTCAATTCTTCCTAGTGAACTAGGACTTACCTGAGATACCCTTGACAGTATCTGGCTACACCAAGAGAAGACCTTTGGCTCATGGGACCATCTGATTTACCCTACAGATACTGCAGGAAGTGACGGGCTTCCAATACTTGGGGGAATCTGACAGCTTATAATTCAAGGGCCCCCGCTCCCTACCCCTCTGTACTGAGGTCTCGACTAAATAACCAGGACAATGGGAAAGGAGACATTTGAGTCACCTACTTCTAGCTCTACTCTTCCCAGAAGAGAAAGACAATAGAGATCTATCTGAACTAGACCAGGGGTGAGCAAAAGTTCTTTGTACAGTGGCAGATGTAGGCTTTATAGATTACATACAATTTGTCACACTTTTTTCTTTGTTATTAAAAAGAAAAAAAAAACCAAAAAGATTAAGTTATTCTTACCTAGCAGGCTTTACACTAAATCTGGCCAAGTAAGTTAAAGTTTATTGACCCTAACTTGACTATATCTCCTTGACAAATTTCCACTGAGTCTACTTAATCCATGTTAAACACCAAGCAAACATCTCTTTTAATATTTATTAGAAACCCTGAGGTAGGCCCATCCCCGTTTTCCACATCCCATCCTTGTTTTAAAATCAGGAAATGGGAGCTGGGGAAAGTCAAGTAAACTGCCTAAGGCCATGCAGCTAACAAATGATAGAAGCAAGACTTGACCCCAAGCAATCTGATTCTAGGGTCACTGGTCTTAACCACTACGCATATGCGACCCCACTAGTAACTAGATACATGGTTTTGGACTAGTCCATTTTTCTTTCTGGGTATAACCCCATATGTACAGTGTTTTATGGGGTATGAGAAGCAAACCTGAGAGTGGAATGATTTCAGAGGTTCACACATCTAGCATTAAATAGTATTGATTCACATAGTTCGAAGATGATTGCCTTTCCAAGGCTCTTTTACGTCTTGCAATGATGTCAGAGGAAAAACTTCAGTCTGATGCTGACATATATTTAATATCTCCTTGGCAAATGCTAACTTCCACATATATAAGGACTTTCCATTTTTACTGAGTTTCATGGCTCAGGGCTTTCAGTAGGCAGTGATATCTAGTAAAATTTTGTACCATTATTATATTCTTATTGTTACTTTCTATTGTTGCTCTCATACTTTTATTTTTATTGTTTTTATGATTATTTTCTATTTACATAAAAGTGTCACTATTAGTGCAACTCTCTCTTATCCATTCCTTCATAGTTATAAGATGGCTGCTGAAGCTCCTGCCAACACATCTATGTTCAACTTGAAATAAGGTAAGTGCAAGTTTCAGCTACTTTTGTTCCCTATTGCCAAGAAAGCAAAAAAAAAAAAAAAAAAGCAAAAATTCTATAGACGTTGCATTGATCAGAACATGTCACATAGTGACCTGTAGCACCAAGAAAGGTGCTTGCCTGGGTACACTGCCACCTCATACTAACCAAGATTCTACCAGCAAGGAAAAGCACAGATATCAGATTATATAGTAAAAGTTTTCCATAGACTGGGAGGCCACTGAACCTTCTTCTTAGTGCCTACAGTCATGTAAGGAAGATCTATGAAAGGATTTTTGGAATGTAGCAAAAAGCTAAATTCCTTGTTTGCCACCAAGATCTCCCTCCCCATAATGCAGTCAAACACTAAGACTATAAGGAAACCAAATAGGAGAGAGACACTCAGCGGGTCGGGGGTGGGGGGGTGCAGGGGGAGGGGAGGATAAAGGCACAAAATGGAGTAGAAAAGAACACAAGGGACTACGGAGATGGATCACGGGTGAACTGGTGGTGGGCTACCCAAGGGGAATACAAAATGTAAAGACATAAATAACATTAAAAATATATAAAAAACAAAACAAAACAAAAACAAACAAAAAAAACCACTGAGGATCCATCATCACTCCTAAGGAATGAAGGCAAGATTGCCACACACCTCTACAGTAGGCATGAAAAATCTTACGGCTACCACGACTCAAACAGCTGAGTGAGAGAAGCCCACTTTTCCAGAAGACACCGTTGCTCCAGCGCTTACAGCTCCAACTAAGGATCCTAGAGACTGGATTTAAAGTCTTAGGAAGTCTCAGTTTACGTGCATTTTTCCTACTATTGCAAAATCTACTTTTCAAATTAATGTTTTAATTCAACAAATTTGAAGAGAACTGTCCTAATGTTGAGGATCTAGGAGTGAATTAGATCCTGGGTGGTTGATTCTGAGATGCAGACATAAAACACCTAAGTAGGAAAGCAAAAAGATTAGGGACTCAACCTGGGAGCCAGACTCTGAGTTTGAATCCAAATTTTGTTGCTTCCTGACTGTGTGACTTTGGGCAAATTCCTTGCCTCTCTGTGCTTCAGTTTCCCCATCTATAAAGTAATGGGGATAATCATACTTATTCCCTCATAGAACTGTAGGAAGACTGCTTTCTAGGTTATGGTGATAAGAACAGCCCCTTCAAAGGGCCAGCAGCTAAGATATAGAAGGTATTTTAAAAGGTAAAAAATGGAGATGACAAATTAGTACCTACCTCATTTAGTGGCTATATGCCTTACATGGTTTAATTTCTCTAAAGTGCTAGAATTGTGACTAGTGTGTATTAAGTACCCAATAAATGTTGGCTACTATCCTATTTCAGCACTGAGTTTTTATTTGATGTTGTACAAAGATACTAAGTTCTTCTCAAGGTCAATTTTAACAAGCACTGTTGCTATATTCTTGTGTTTACAATTGAAGAGTTCCTCCTTCACACTCAAGCTCAGAGGAATACTGGTGTAAAGATGAATTTGAGTGAAGTGGAGACTCTGGCCCCAAGAGTAAGACTTGAGTGGTCAAGATTTGAGGTTTCAATGACAATATTAATCTGGCAAAAAGCAAGGTAGCAAAAGTCCAGACATCAAACAGCTTCCCTGCTCTCTTTCTCCTCCTCTGCTCTTCTCACCCCCCTCTTCTCTTTCAACAGAACACCTGTGACTGGCTAGTCTATCAGCATTTCTCATAACGTAAAAGGGAAAATACAGACTGGGCTTTCATGGAAAGTATTTGAACTCTCACAACCAGAATCTTTACCTTAAATACATTCAGGTTTTTAAGATCTTTAACTTTTCCTTCAGCATCTCCATACCCTACTTCTTGAAAAGCCTCTTTTCTGAGGAATAATATTTCCTGGCATGATGTAAAATGGCAATTGCCAAGTGACTCAGTTATAGATAAATAAATAAATCTATTTTTCAATATGAAGTGACCCATACTTACAGAGAAAAAGTGGGCACTTGGTATCATTTTGATGTCAGGGTTTTTCCAAGTCAGCAAGGGAGCTTTAAATACAACTAGATTTGAGGGCGTCTGCAGGCAAAGTCCCAGCTCCTAGTCAAGATGTTCCCTGCTGTGGTCATTGCCTCTGCTCTGCTCCTCTGCTCTGTAACCAGTCAGAAATGCTCACTCTCCCGTGAAATTTACTACATCAAGTCCCTCATCAATGAAGCACAGGTAAGTTGCAGAGGAGGGAGCTAGCAGGAGAGGCAGTTATGGAAAATTTAAGTGAAGGAGGATGAAAAATGCAACAACTAGAATGTGTTCTTGTCTCTACTTACTTTAGGAAAATGCTTCCAGATGCAGCTGCAGCACCAATGTGAGTAAATGCTTCTAAGAACTTTCCAAACTAGTTTTAATGGTCACATCCAGGATCTTCACTTTGAAATTTCTTTTTCAGGTGACTGATTGCTTGTGCCTGCCAATCCCTCCTGTAAGTACGGTAAAAAAGATATGATCTTGATCTAGTTATTTTTAAATAAAAAGAAATGATTTTATTTGATATCTTAGATAAGAGTTACTTTATTGCAATTGTTACAGATGAGTAGTTCCTTTTAAAATAAGGCTCTTGAAATTTGAGGCTATATAAATGTCTTTATAATTAATGGGCTTTATATCCCTGGAGAAGTTTAAATACTTTTCAATATTTTAAAAAGAATCTTGAATACTTTTGTAGCTCAGTGGCACATGCACAATGAAATCAAATTGGAAAAGAGACTATAACAAATGACACAACTTAAATTGCATCACTTTGTAATTGATTTGCCAATAATGTTGGAGTTGCAAGACAATAAATAAAACAACAACTCTTTTTCTTTCCTCTGGCATAAACTGTGTGCTATGTCTTCGCCCTCCCTTCCTTCCTGTTGTCTATTTACCTGACTATTACATGGTTTGAGTACTGTCCTCTGGGAAAAGAGAGCATCTGAGGTTATGAGTGCAGGGAAGTGAAAAGGGGCCCAGGCAGGTCCCTGTGGCAGAGAGCAAGGGTTGAGTGGCAGGGATTTCTGGTTAAGAAGCACTTATCCAAGGCATGGTGCTTTGGTCTCTCATCAGCAAGGCCTGAAGCATCAGAACTGCTTGCCCAGCTGAGGTCCATCATGGTCCACACATTAGATGGGAGAAGAAAAGGGCTCCTTATTTATATAGGTCAGCCTGTCTCCCTTGGTTTATAGTCCACGATGTCAGCTACTGCCAAAATGCTGGCTGTATTCAACTGGTACATTTCATCAGCTTGATGTGAAAAGACCTTTCCTTTCTCTGTACTGTCAAACAAGCTATTAAAAAACTGGAGACAGGGGACCACCAGTTGAAAAGGAGACAAGGCTGGCTGTTTTCCTTAGGCCCCTTGTTCCCTGGATGGAAATCTCCAGGGACATTACTGTGGAAAATCGGCCTCACCTTAAAGGTTATTTCCTAGACTGACAGGCATCCTGCTAAAGATAATGCCAGTTTGGGTTCAAGTGATTAAATTAAAATAGTTCCTAAAAGTATTCCCTCTGTGATTCTTTATCAAAACTGTCCTCAGAATGTTTCTTTTTGTAAATCCTTATTATTCACCAGGACAACTGCACCACACCATGCTTCCAGGAGGGCCTATCACAGATGATCAATGCCACAGAGAAAACCAGCACATCCTGGGTGACTTTAATTCAGGTCAAAAGAACAATAATGAATTTAAAGTACAACAAGTGTCAAGTGAGTTTGCTTTTATTTGTAACTTGTTTTGGTTACTTACTTTTATGGGAATGTTGATGTCAACTTAATCTGAAAGAGAAAGGATGATAGTTGGTAACGTTGGAATTGGTAGTTGAAGGTTGATAAGGGACATCTATGAAGGGTAATCAGCACAGCAGGTAGATGAATCTGTCCCAGAGAAGCCCGTGATTCCTCCTGGTTTAAAAATAAACAACACACCTAGGTAGCCATTTACTTATGTTTGCCTATTAAATTATGAAAGAATCCATCCTGATTGTAATTAGGAGCTAAAATCTAGAGAATCAGGGCAAGACCTTACACAATGTGAAATCATGCTAGAGATTTGATTTGCTAACCTAGTGGGTGTTGTGGCCTGTGAGTTAAAGGTTTTTTTCAATTGGCTAAGGATGTATTTAAAGGACTAGACACCAGACTCAGCGGCACTAAATGTTCATCCGCACACACTCTCTTGAGTGTATTCCCGTGCCCCTGGAGGGAAGGAGTGGGGTGAACTACTTGGGTGTAAGCAGCTCCGCATGACACCGCAGGGGGCCGGGAGGCTCTTCATGCCCTGATTTAACTGCACATGCTTCTAGTATCTACGGCTTTCAGTCTGAAGTGTTTAACAGATACTGTTTCACTGAATATCTTCCTTTGGGACAATTGCGAGGTTTATGAAAAATGAAGCTCAGTTAGGTAAACTAATCTGCTTAAGGCAGAGAGGAGATTTGAACCCTGGTCTTTATGATCCCTGTAAGTCATTAAGATCCCCCTTCTTAGCCAGTGGACTCTAAATGCTCTTGGAAGACCCAAAACAAACAAAACTTTAGGCTACAAGTTGTCCCAAGAAAAGATTTCCTCTAATGGGGTGTGTGCGTGCGTGTGTGTGTGTGTCGGGCCCCTGAGACCCACACACAAGGTCAGCCCCCTGCACTGTCTCCATAGTGTGCTAGCTGTGGACATCCCAATTCATTTTCTCTGTGTCTTGCACCCCCTGCCGCTTGCACCCCTACCTCCCACTGACGCTCCACCCTCACCTTGCTCCCAGCAGGGAAGTTACTGGGATTGCCGGGTCTCTGCTGTTTTAATTACTGCTAACTTTTATCCCCACAGTTTTTTTCCTGTGATGAGCCATGCAAACAAGCCACAACAGGCAACACGCTGACTTTCCTGAGGAGTCTCTTGGAAATTTTCCAGAAACAACGGAATAGCAAACTATGAGGATGAAATATTATTTATTTTATTTATTGAATTGAAAAAGATCTCTTCTTTAAGTTGTTGCAATTAAAACACCCAAGCAAGCCATGCTAAATCTGAATCATTTTGTAATAATTTGCTTAAAATTATATTGGTTTTATTTTGGAATAAATATGAATGGAAAAAATAAGAACACAATTTGGTCTTAAGTACTTAGTCTTCCATCCCCAACCCCCTTTCTTTTTAGAATAAACAAAACTATAGAAAACTCAATGGGCTGAGCCGGTCCCAGGCTAATGCAACAGCAGTAAGACATTCTGAACTCAGACTCGGCTCTCACAGCCCTGGGCTGTAGGGGCCACGGTGATGAAGGGGCGTGTGGCATGTGAGAGGGTTGCTAGTAGGGAGGGGAGGGCTTGTCTAGGGATCCTGTCTGTTGGTGCAGGGGGAGCAAGGCTCGGAGCACTGCCAAAGAGTTTGGGGTACTAAGAAACTAACCGTGTGAGACAGCAACATGCCTGAAGCTAAAGTAGGAGGTGGTCGTGGAGCAGGTCCTTCGGTTCAGAGCACAAAGCAGAAACTGTCATCTATTCTCCAGAAAGATCTTCAGCTCCTACCCACCACATGCCTGGTACAGAGCATGCTGGGAATGTAGAGCCTAACAGGAGTCTGCTGGGAGGGACCCCTAGACTAGCCTGTCTGGCTGGCACTGTGTGGCAAGACACGTATGGTTAATTTTACGTCAACTTGACCAGGCCATGAGGTACCCATATATTTGACTAAACATCATTTCTGTATGTGTCCACGAAGGCTTTCTGGATGCAAGTAGCATCTGAACTAATGAACTGAGCAAAGCAGAAGCTCTCCCCAATGTGGACGGGCCGCACCCAATCCACCGAGGGCTGAGTAGAAGCTAAAGGCAGAGGAAGAATTGGCTCTCTGCCTGAGAGTCTGAGCTGGGACGTGGGTCTGCTGCATTCACATTGGACTTACACCATCAGTTCCCCTGCTTCTCAAGCCTCTGGACTTGGACTAGAACCACACCATCAGTTGTCCTGGGCCTCCAGCTTGCTTACAGCAGGTGGTGGGACTTCTTAGCCTCCATAATTGCATAGGTCAATTCCCTGTCTATCCATCCATCCATCCATCCATCCATCCATCCATCCATCCACCCATTCTATTGGTTCTATCTCTCTGGAGAACCAGAGAACCTCCTAATAAACTACCCATCTCACCCTAATACTCAATCTCTCCCCCGACCCCAGTACTGCTAATCCTGGCTTCTATTCCACAGCACGACCTTCTTCTCAGAGGCTCTCTCACTGATTATCAAGTATGCTCTTTAGTGTCTGTCTCTCTCTGCTCTAAGTCAAGTGTACGAGGGCATAGCACTGCTGTATCCTGAGCTTGTTATATGCCTACACCTGCTTGCTGCTCTATAAATATAGACTGAATGGATGAAAGGCCTTTGAGATGCAAAAGCAAAGTACAAGCAAAGAATTTTCTCACCTGGAGAAGGGATGCCACCTAAAACCTATGAAACATGCTAAGTAAGGTATGTTCCCCTCCAGCACTGCCAGCCAGGCCCCAGGCCTGGTGTCCATGTGACCAGGCCATTTTCAAGGGGACAGCCTGCTTGCAGCCCCCGGCTCTGTGTGATGGGCAGGAGGGGGCTGGGTGAAGCTGAGGGTACTAGGGGTAGGGCGGTCTGACTATCAGAATGGCTCTCTCACCACTACCTAAAGGCTCAGAGTTCTGGGAACAACTTAGAAGAATTTACTGTGCGGAGTATTTTTCTGTCAAAATTAGAATTGTTTTCCTCCCTATGAGGCCAGACAGCCTTGGGTACATTTGGTTATAATAATATGGAAATTTCTGAGGCCCAAGAGACAGAATTCTTCAAAGGGCTTCGTTTGCCTTTGATGTTTCCATCAGTTACAGGGTGAAGCAATATTTGATGTGACCTGCACTGTAAATAGCCCTTGGCCAACAGGGAGAGACTTGGATGAGCTAACTGGACTGACCCCTGGCCCTGGTCACTAAAGAGCTTTGAGTGATGGGGTGGGCACACCTGCAGCCAAACCCCCCTGAAGGAGTTTCAGCCTTGGGAGACCAGGTCAGGGGAGTGTTTTATTATCTGCTTGGGTGTAGGAATTGTGTGTCCGTGGGGATGTCCAATCATAATTATTTTAGTCCTAGTTCAGACATAAAGAGACAAAATCCTAGTAATTAATTTTAGTGATTTTTATATCAAAGGGCAGCAAGTGGGATCTCCAAGTCAAGAGCTTTCAAAAGGGGCCCACTGGTCTAGCTTTGATCCTCAGTGCTGAAGGCCATCAAGCACACTGCAGGGCGCACAGAACTCAGACAGATAATAGCCACAGTGTGCCAACCCATCTTCTTCCTAAGAGAAGTGAAAACCATTGTGAGCAGGTGGTGGGTGGAACACAGAGTCTGTCAAGAGGCTCTGTGGGTGCTCCCATTGTGGGATGCATGGCTTTGATAAGCAAATCCCAGTATCTCCTGTATGGTTTCCTCCTTAAGACTCAAAATTCTGATCACTAAGTGTCCTCGATGCCCTCCCTCTTCATGTACAGGGCTCACAACACTGGGGTCCCACGCCTGCACCCTGCACCAGCACTGGATCCAGGTATGGTTCCCGCGACAGCTGGTCTGTGGATTCCCACGGACAAGGTCTGAGAAAAAGGCCTATCAAATATAACGTAATTGTTTATATATATATATATATATATATATATATATATATATATATTTTAAAGATTTATTTATTTATCCATACAAGCTGGGGTACAGCTCCACAGCGCAGCACTCAACCGCTGCACCACCAGGGAGGCCCTATATATATATATATTTTTTTTTTTTTAAAGACCCAGCTACTTATGTGTACAAGCTGGGGCACAGGCCAGAGGCGTGGGGCAGTGAGAGGGTTCACCAGAGACAGAGTGGGGAGCAGAACAGGCAGATGGACAGAAATACACTGCTGAGGGGAGCAGCGGGCCAGGCAGGAGAGGTCTGTCACGCCATATGGGAATCTCCCTGGCTGGGCATCGAACTCGCGTCGCTGCTACCAACAGCCCACAGGGCAGCGCTTTAACCCACCACGCCACCAGGGAGGCCCCATAATTGTTTATATTAAGCACTTACTCTGGATAGACTCCTCCAGAGTACAGTGGCCTAATAACTACAGGAGGTAATATTATTATTTCTGTTTGGTAGATAAGAGAATCAAGGCACAGACAGATTAAATGACACCCCCAAGGCCCCACAGCTGGTGGGATTTAGAGCAGTGAGCCAATCCCCACCCTGTCACTTACTCCAAACCTCCACTCTTTCATTCTGCTCTTTTCCTATTTGTGTCTATCAAGGAGGCATGTTGTGTTTCCTGATTATAGTCTGAGAGTAAAATAGGTTTATAGTGATGGGGTCCATGCTCCTTTATCCAAAAACCAGGGAGCCAGATACTTTTCTGAATTCAAACTGTTTCGCCTTTCAGAAAGAGGAACAAGCAGTCTGGGTGCCACACATTACATAATACCCACAGCAGGGCCTGGGGCATGATTCTGTCATTAAACACATTCATATTTGCAGAAAGCTCATCTGAGTGGTCAGGTTGGGCAGCCAAATGAGTCCTGACAAATCTCAGGCCTTCCGAACCATTTGGATCTGAGTTTTGATGGGTTGGTGCACGTTTCTTTTGCCCAGGTGCAACTTGCAGAAGTGGGTGTGGGCGCTGCCCACCCAGGCACCTACCTGGGGCTAGATTAGAACTCTCCAGGAGCGACAGAGGCTCCCTGGATGGCCTGCCACATGGTGTCCTGGGTCTTGGCCATGTGGTCTTCTCTCCTCACCGCCTCTCCCCAACCTGGGTTTTCGGAATCACTGACTGCAGACAGGGCAGCGTGGCCTCAGGGGGTGAGGTGATGTCTGCAGCACAAAGGAGCCGCCACTTCAGTCACACTCACCCCCCGGGATCACAGCAAGGATAGATGCTGTGGTTTGCTGATGGTTTCAGAACACAACCAGCTGTCAGAGAAGATGGGCAGGGAGATGAGCTGCAAGCCACGTGACAGATTACTCACCACATAGCTTGCTGGTTTCCTTCGGCTCTCCTGCGAAGATGCAGCAACTGCAGGAGATACCTCTGCAGGCAAGCTCCAGAGCAGCATTAGCAGGGCAGGGGGGTGGGGGGGGCGTTGTGTGTGCTGTAATTACTCTCTTCTCTGCGCCGGGAGGGTTGAGATTTATCTAGAGAAGAAAGGAGAACTAATACTTATTAAGTGTTTACTGTGTACCAGAAATTCAGAGATCACCCACTCTTAAAGTGCACAGTTCCATGGCTTTTAGTATATTCGCAGGGTTGTGCAAACATCACCACAATCTAATTTCAGAACACTTTCATCATCCCCCAAAGAAGTCTTGTGTGCATTAGCAGTCATGCCCTTTTCTCTCTTCCCCAGCCTTAATCAACTCTAATCTACCTTCTGCTTCTATAAATTTGCCTCTTCTGAATTTGTCATATGAATGGAATAATACCATATGTGTGCATCTTTCACTAGTGTGATGTTTTCAAGGTTCAATCATGCTGCAGCTTGTTTTAATACTTCGCTTCTTTTTATTACCAAACACTTTTTTATTGCCAAACACACATTTCCATGGTGTGGATATGCTGCATTTACTTCTTCACTTATTCATTCATTGGTTGATAGATATTTGGGTTGATTCCACTTTTTGACTTTTAGGAATAATGCTGCTATGAATTCTTATGTAAAGGTTTTTGTAGAGATACAAATCTTTATTTCTTTTGGCCAGACACCTAAGAGTGGGATTGCTAAGACTTGTGGTAATTCTGTGTTGAACTTTTCGGGGATCTGCCAAAGTGGCTGCACCATTTTACATTTCCACCAGCAATGTATAAAGGTTCCAATTTCTCTTTTCCTTGTCAACACTTATTATCTGTTTTTTTTTTATGATAGCCTTTCCAGTAAGTAAAAGGTCTTTGATTTACATTTCCCATTCACTAGTTAATAGGCTTCCTGGATGCAACTGCAGCATTGAGTGTACGTGTGGATTCCCCACACAAACAGTCACTTCCCCAACACCAGCATGTGTCAGGAGGATTTAACTCAGTTCTGCCACTGTCTGCCCAGGGAGCACCAGACCCCGCAGATGACGGACTCATTCTCCCAGGATAGCCATCCTCCGCTTCAGATGCCAGTGACCAGTGCTCTGCCACCTGTTAATGAGAGGATCTGAGGACACCTCGCCTCTTAATTTGCTACAGCAGCTCATGGGAATCAGGAAACTCATTTACTCACTAGAAACCGTTTTATTATATAGGAACATGTGGTTGGAAGAGATGCATAAGGCAGAGGTGTGGGGAAAGGTTCAGAGCCCTGGCCTTCTCCCGGCGTGGATTCTCCCTAAATCAACTTGTGTTCACCAAACTGGAATCTCTCCAAAGCCCCTCTTCCTTTGGGGCTTTTGTGGGGGCTTTCTAACTAAGGCACAATAGATTAAATCATTGGTCTCCCCCTACCTGGAGGTCAGTGGGATGGGACTGGAGATCCTGGTTTTCCTGGCAACTACCCTCGACCCCAGCTTCAGGTGTTTTCCAAAAGTTACCTTCATTAAGGTAACAAGAGACACTATGAACACTCTAGACACTTAAATTCCGAGGCTTTTGGAAGCTGTGAGCCAGAAAAATATGACAAATATATTTTTCTTATAAGTCACAGTATCACATTAGTGACACATTTTTTCATGTGCTAATTTTCTTTGGAGAAATGTCCATTTAAATATTCTGCCCAATTTCAAATTGGGTTTTCTTTTTATAGTTGAGTTGTAAGATTTCTGTATATATTCTGGATATAAGTCCCTTATCTGATATTTTCAAATTTTTTCTCCCATTTTAATAGTTGTTTCTATTTTCTTGATGGCACCATTGGTATTACAAAGGTTTTTAATTATAGTCCAATTTGTCCATATTTGCTTTTGCCTTTTATGCCTTTGGTACTCTAAGAAACCTTTGCCAAACCCAAGATCACAAAGGTTTATTTCTTTGTTTCTGCCTATGAATTTTATAGTTTTACCCCTTATCTCTGGGTCTATGATCCATCTTGAGTTAATTTTTGTATGGGTTTGAGATAAGGTTCCAACTTCAGTCCTTTGATATGGGGCTATCCAATTACCCCAAAGTAATTTGTTAGGCTATTCTTTCTTCACTGAGAATGCTTGGTCTTGGAAGTATTGTCAAAAATCAATTGATCATCAATAGAAGGGTCTATTTCTGCATTATCAATTGTATCCCATTGATCTATATGCTTATCCTTACGCTGATACCATTCTATCTTGATTTCTACAGCTTTTCTGTAAGGAAGGGTAAGTCCTCAAACTTTATTATTCTTTATCAAGATCATTTGGCTATTCTTTGTATTTCCATATGAATTTTCCTATTAAATTGTCGATTTCTGCAAAAAGATAAAAGCTGCAGAGGATTTAGCTGACTTCTGCTGCCACCAAGTGGCAAGGGAGTTTATTAGCTAGGGGAGCACTTGGGTGACTTACCTTTTTATAGAGCAGAGGTTCTCAAGGGGGACACCTAGGGTCAACACTGTGTATTTTTATAAGATACGAACATATTATCTGCTCTTTTTGCTCATTTTCTCATTAGTGTACAGTGGAGTTTTCCAAAGGCTACACAGCAAGTGAAATCACAAAGATGAAAGCAGAAGCAAACACGGGAATCCAAGCCAGACATTAGGATGATTTGCAAAATTGTAAATCAGTGCAAGTCTTCTCATTAATTGTTTTTTGTTTGGAAAGAATAGTTGTTCTCATTAAAATATGTAAATATATTAATGTATAATGGCTATATTATACTAATTTAAATAAGCAGCAAAATTTTAAATTCTCAGTTTCCATTTTTGGTAAATGTTATAATCTACCCAAACAACAGTTCTTTGAGGAACTTAATTTTTTCAGAGTGAAAGGGACAGCTGTTGAGAGTCTCCACTGTAGGGTAATAGTCATTTTTGGTTTTTGGCATGCTGAGTTGATGAAATCTGAAGCTTGGACACTTTGGTGTCTAGAACATAGACACCAAAACTGGAGCTTGACTTGGAATTCTGTTTTCAGTTTTTCTTCCCCCTCCCCAATTTTTCTGAGGAACAACTGACAAATATAATTGTACATATTTAATGTACACAATATGGTGATTTGATATGCATATACATGGTGGGATGCTTATCAGGACCAAGATGATTAACACAACCACCACCTCACATAGTTAACTTGCGTGTGCAGTGACAATGCTTAAGATCAGCTCTCAGCAACTTTGAAGTTTACAGCACCGCATTATTAGCTAGAGCTCAGTGTTTCTGGAAAACTGAGTTCCATTTATTTAAAACAATGCCTGGTAACACCGAACCTGTGGCTGGCACTAAGCTTCCTGAGGTAAGGTCTCTGCCAAGGTCACAATCACAGTGCACTGAGTCAGATTCAACATCGGTTTTTGTTTTATTGCTTTGGCTGACTGAAAGAGAGGCTAGGCATGTTGGTTGAAGAACACACCAAAGTTATTGGCCTTAATTATTCCACAAAACTGTCTTCTTCAAACAAAGGAAGAGGACACAGGGGCGAATGCTGACTTATCCTTCCCAGGTACTGGCTACCACCAGTTGAGTTGTGACCTTTTCCAGCCCAGGTGTTCTTCTGTAGGCGGTACAGAGAGTGTGCTGCAGGCTGGATAACTAGCAGGGCCTGGCAAAGCAATCTCAACTGAGGCCGGTTGAGACTGGCCGGTGCAGCTGAGCCAGTGAAAGCCTGAAAAGCAAGTTTCTAGCATGGAAATTGGATGTGCAAAAAGATGTTCCTTAATTAAAAAAATATAAAGCAATATATACTCACGGTAGAAAATGGGAACACTAGTGGTATCAAAGCAATCGTCCTCATCAAAGTAAAAATTGAAAGACTTCCCCCAGTCCCACATCCCTAAATTAGGCACTATTAAGTTTGGTGCGGATGCAGAATTTTCCAATACTTAATCATGAATATAAAATATACATATATATTTAAATGACTAACATCATACATTTTATTCTGTCATTTCATTTTTGTACTTAATATATTGACAACAAATTTCCATTAGAATGTCTGTTGATCTATCTCATTCTTTTTAGTGACGGTGGGATGTTACTCTAGAGTAAGGATGCACCTCTATCTATTTATCCTCCTTTTCTGTTGATTGATATATAGAGAGCTTCTAAATTTCCATTACTACAAATAATTCTCAATACTGTTATGCTTCCATTTCAACCATAAATGCCTGCTTCCTTTATTCCAAACGCTGTCTGTGATTGCTGCTGCACAGGACCTGGCAGGGGGAGACTCGGGTGCCAGGGGAAGAGATGGGGTACACATGTGCCTGTAGCACAAGGGGACATAATGTCATAGATGTATGTATGAGAAGGCCTGGAAGCCTCTCGGGGGAGGGAGAACAGGGAACATTTATGTTCTGGAGATGAAGTTCAAGGTGTCCAGGCTAAATAAAAGCACAGAGATAGGGAAGTCTGGGGGGCATTGGACAGACAGGAACTGGATCAGCGAGTTTGTTAGACCACTATCATTCCTTCAACATTATATGCCAACATTATATGCCATTATATGCCCATTATATGCCAGCATTGGATGGGATGGGGCAATGTGGTCAGAGCTTAGGGAACCTAGGGAGAGGGTTGGAGCAGTGAGAGGTGGAGTGGAAGAACAGCTCTGATGGGGATTATGGAAGGTTGCAATGGTGATTAGAGGCTCCATGTGTTTGTGTTCCACCAACTCTATGGTTTGTATGTGAAATGAGCATCATCATTGCCCCTTTGATGTTTTCTGAACTGGACAACAGGGGGCAGTGTAGTCTCAGGAAGATTATGAAATGGAACTGACAATCCAAGTTCTGAGTAGCTCAGGCACATTGGCACCTCAGTTTCGTCATCTATAAAATGGGTTAACAATGCTTTTCTCTGCTTACCTCCTCCTGTTGTGGAGAATCACCAAGATCATCAGGAGAGCCTGGATAGGGTTCTGGCCCCTGCGGAAGGTTGTTGTTGGATCTTAGCCTTATCAGGAACATCCAGCAGAAGACCTCAGCTGGCCTTCTGAAATACAGCACTACCTCCAAACAAACTGGGCAACCAAGACGAACACCAGGAAATAGTCTATATGAGGCAAACAAGAAACACGTTCTAGAACATGTTATAGAAAGGACCTCAGGTTCATCCAAGAATGGATTAGATGCCAGTGAGCATCTCTTCCCCAGGATCCATGGTACCTGCCCATGGCCAGTGATGCTGGGTGGGCATGCAGGCCCTCTGACCCGTCCATAGAACTTTCTCTAATGTGCTAGAATGGAAGTACCTTCTGGCTGTCCCCAACACCTAAGACTTGCACGTCTTGGTGCTCAGCAAATGTGTGATGACTGAGGGAGTGAGTGGACGCTGCATAGCTGAAGACATGGAGTTCAGACTACTCAGGAGACACTGCAGAGCCAGAGCTGTGAAGGAGAAAGATCAAAAAGGGCACGCCGAGGTTTATTTCCAGGAAGAACGAACCTTTGCCACCGGAACAGGATAACGTGATGAGACTGGACACTTTCAGCTTGATTGTGCCAGAGCTTTGTCTTGGTGTTGAGTCTATTACGGGGATTTTCAAAGACCGGATGCAAATAATTCAAGGAGGCATGGAGAAATAAAGAAAAGGGGGAAAAAGAAACAAGGACATTTTCTCCAGCAGGATTTAAGCCAGGGATGGCAAAGAGATTCATCTGGCTGCCAATTCTGACCGGCTGGTAGTGGCTGCCCAAGGCGTGCTCCTCAATATTCTGCAGCCATTTCCAGCTCGCCGGGAAAGGGCCCTGAGGCGGGTCAGGAAGGCCCATCGTAGGCACCACAGCGGGGAGCCACTGGACATGCCACGTAACAGCCAGAGAGCAGCAGCCTCCCCACATGGTTGTAGTGAGAATAAAGTTTAGAATAATGATATTTTTTCTGGAAGACAGACTGTGGCCAAAGTATTTTATTTTGCTTTTATTCTTCCTGTAAGAATAAGGCCCAGACGATGCCCACCCCACCCACCCCGGCTCTGCAGGGCTTTGTCAGCGCGCGCCGCCGTCAGGGTGGGGATGCCCCTACACTGCTCCTCTCCATCTGTTGTCTTTTGACTACTGTGCCCTCCCCTGCCCAACCCAGGCAGCTGGAAAAGAGAAGGAGACTGCCACCCACAGTTCTTTTCCTTAGCTGCGTGGACGAGTTCCCCTCTGGACCGGCAGCACCTCAGGGTCTAAACGGGGAAGAATGAGCTGGCCACGTCTCCTGGAGGCCGGGCGGAAACATCTGATACAGAAATGACTTGAAGAGGTTTTCAATGTTTTTATTTGGAAACTTAGAGGTGTCTTTAGCTCCTCTGGGAACTCCCAGTGACTTCACAGCAGTCGTGGGAGGCGAAGCAGGGTCTGTTTCATCCGCTTTGCGCCAGGTGCCGGGAGGATCTGAAATCAGCGGTGATGGGTCAGCAGTCCACGGCTTCCTCCCAAGGCAGCTGCTCAACACCCAGCCGGGGGGAGAGGGATAGAGCACTTGCGATTGGGAAAGGAAGGATTTCGAGGTCAATGTGGCTGGCAGAGGGCCTACCAGGAGGGAAGTCCTTTATTCTTCTCCTTATTTAAAAAATAAAAAAAAGCAGCTTTGCCTTCTTTCTCTTCAGGGAGCTCACTGCTATGGGTTCTGGAGACGCCTCTGCCGGTACCACCCTGCAGTAGAGTGAGGCCCTGTTCAGGTAGCACCGGCCCTGGTCAGACGACAGCGGCTTCAGGGGAAAAGGAGGAAAGATAAGAATTTTATCTAATTGGGCTTATCAATCAGCAAGATCTAGTGATTAAACAACTACTAGGGGCCTGCTTTTTTGTGAAGCAATAATCGGTGAAGTATCGCCACGATAACAGACTGGTGTAAGGCTATGAGGTTGCTGGGGCTGTTTGCAAATATTTAAAAAAAGAGGAAGAACATCTCCTTTCCTTGAAAATGAATTTCGCTAAAGTTGAGAGTAGGTCAATGAGGTTTGGAGAATGGATGTCATAGCAGGGGCAGCTCAGCATTATTCCAGGAAGGTTCTGGAGGCAGTGGATCCTGGTAGGCAGGTCAGAATGGTGCTGTTGGACTCACACAAGCCTCAGACAAGCTAAGAGCTGACTTAGGTCCCTGTGATTGGGGCCCCATTTCTACCACCAAAGATTGTCTTCGTCGTCTTGTTTACTTCTGGGTTTCTTCACATAGACATATAAAACTAGCCCCATGACAAGAAAGCTGCGTCATATGGTGTTGATTGGGTTTCAAATGGGTCACTCATATATATGTGGCTTGGGAGAGAAATAACTGAGCAGATGCAAGAAAAGGAAGTCCTTGTTCTCCAGGGGACTTTATGGGAGATTCTGTCAGGAGCCTGGAGCTGCTTGGAATCAGACTCAGTTCCTTCAGGCACTCAGAAGCAGTTCCATGCTGTCCTACCCCCTGCACTGGAACTCGTGAGCTCGTCCCTGCCTGCCCCTTCGGATCACAGGACTCCTGCTTCTCTGCAATGCATCATCTCACTCTGTCCTCAGTCTAGACTATGAGGGAGGCACTGATCTCCCCATCTTCAAAGAGTGGATGTTACTGCTGCCCAGATCATGACTCAGAGTACTGGATAAATTCAGATCCAGGACTTGTCAAGGTCTTGGTGTTCTCGGTTACAGCAGGAAGTTGAACACCTTAGGTAAAGCTTGTTCAAGATGAGGCTCCAGAAACATCTCTGGGAAAAAGTCTGTCCTCATTCATGTGGGAGGCACCAGCCTTCTTCCCCACCCCAGCAAAAGAAAGGCAGACACACCCCCAGACCCTAAACAAGAGCACTTTCAGAAAGAAAGGCTTCCAGTCGGGTGGTCTGAAAGGCTAAATCCAGGACAATCATGATTTGACTTGCTGGAAACTTCTTGCTTTGTATTGGGGCAGCCAATCACCAGGGTGGTCACAAGTGGCCGGTGTGACAGCCTAGGCAAGTGTCCAGCCATGCTGGGACCTGCCAGGACTTGGCATTGAAACTACCTGGCAACTGAAGATTTAGTGACATGGAAAAATGATCCTGAACGACTGAGTGGGAAGAGTGGGTTGAAAAGCAGCGTGTAAAGGAGGATCCTGTTTTAGGAAACACATAAAATACATTTGGAAGAATCAAATAGCGAGGTCTTAGGATTATAGGTGTTATAATTTTGTTCCTACTGTCTATGTTTTCTATAATGAAACATGAAATACAATAATTAGAGGATTTGAAAAAACCATTTTTATCTGCTAAGAGGGGAAAGTGGCTGATATCTGAGTACAGCTTTATGAATAGGGAAGACTTCTCTTCCCTGCTCTGGACATAACCCAAATGTCGTAACTCTTTACCCAAGACAGTTAATTATGCAAAATGCATTATAACCCTTTTCCTTTTATAAAAGAGGGCAAAAAGCCAGGAAAGCTGTGAATGTGGGTAGTTTAGTAAAAAGCTAAAAGCATTTGATGTAAAGCCAGCTTCTAGGGCTTGACCTGGGCCCACTCACACAGCCTGATTCACTGTGTCCTTCCACTGCATCTCGACTCTGGCCCATCCATGCATTCTGGCAGGGCTCTGCTGCCCCAGGGGAGGCAGAAGGACGTTTGCTAGGCCTTCCTTACAAAGACCATCCTTCTTGAGAGAATCTGCAGTCAGCAAGGCCAAAACAAAATAGTTCCTGATTGACCCGGTGAGTTAGTGACTTGCCCCGTGTCTTCTGAGCTCCGCAGGCAACTGCTGTGAGGTCAGAGAAGGAGAATCAGGGAGGAAAGAAGAGGAGGAACCAAGGAGATATGGCAGTTGATCATCCATCCACTCAATGACATTTCTGAGTGGTCATTTGTGCACCAGGTTCTGTGTAAGACATCAGCCATACAGAAAAGAAAAAATAGTTGGGAGTTCTCCTGGACTTTCACACTGACTGGAGAGTGAGAAAAGCTGTCAGAGGAGATGCAGGGGATGTGGTAGGGGATGAGCGGGAGCTCTGGGAGGGAATAAACAGCAGGGACAACTCCTCCTAGCAGAGGCATCAGGGCAAGCTTCCTGGAGGAGGAGACATCTAGACCAGGGCCTAGATAACGCAGAGGAGTTGTTTAAGCGAAAGTCCAAAGAGGAAAAAGGGGAAGAAGAGGGCATCAGACAGGAACAGCATGACTAAAAACCCAAAGAAAAGAGAGGATGGTACCTTTAAGACTGTGGATTTGGGTGAGGCTGTTAAGGACTCACACTTTACCTAGAGGGCAATGGGGAGCCACTGAGGGCATTTGAACGAGGGAGTTATTTGCTCAAATTTGCTCTTAGATCGCCTGGGTCTCAGTGATCTTTCTGCAATGAGAAGAGTGAGAAGAGTGGTGGGATGAGGGTGGAGGTCCCCTTTCAGAAGCCCATTGGCCCCTCTCATACTTAGGCTATGAATTCAGAACAGTGGTGGGGAGAATGGACACATGGGACAGAGGGTGGGCACCTGGCTCCAGTCCTCACTCCTGAGCCTGGGTCACTGCATTTGTATAGTGAAGCTAACTGCACATCTGCTCAGTTGCGGAAGCTGTTGAATGAAAACAAATGGGTGAGCCTTCTATAAACAGGTAAATTCTGGGCTGACTATAGTGACCGAGTGCCCAGCTTCCCACCAGTCACAGGTGGGCACCTCTGAAGGGTTTTTTGATGGTGAGAAGAGAGGCAATTTCAAAGACTCAATACAGATTAGAAAGGGATGGATAAGAGTAACATTTGAGAAGCACATGAAGGAAGATAGTTGCAAGCTCGGGCTAGCTGGAAGGGAAGCACACTGACCTGGCGCTCAGGGGCTGGTCACCGCGTGGTCCCTGCGGAAGGCCTGCAGTGAGAGCTCGTACCCCAGGAACATGGCTGCGCTCATAGGGAAGCCCCGGACAGTGTTTACGGTGATGCCCCTGAAAAACACCTACCACAGGAGGCAGGTTATCACGGGGGACTGAGCTGTACCTTCTGTGGGGCCAGCACTGAAGGGCAAAATAAGGACTGGTGGAGTGGCCCACTCAGACCCCTTGGCCCAGGCTGGAACCTGTGGAGTCCAAGGGACCGTGCAGGCCAAAACCACCTGTATCCCCGTCACGTCCAAAGGTTCTTGTCCTCCCAGGCCTGGTGCACATACTCTAAAGGCTATTGGGAAACTGCTAAGCCCATGCTCACCACGAAAACTCTCAGTTGCTGCTCTCTGTTATGTACATGCACTTACACACACACCCTCACACCCTCACACGATTCTTAGGGAGCTGGAGCCCCGAGCTCTGCCCTGCACTCACTCTGCAACAGTAGAGAGGACGCCTAGCCAAGCCCAGCCACTGTGACGGGTGTGACACAGGACGTCCCAAGGGGGCAGAGTCGGGGAGAACTCAGGCCATGCTTGTGACCGCAGACATGGAGTTGAGGGGCAGCCTTGCCACTCAGTGTCCATTACTTGGGCACACGGCAACGTCTGGGACTAAGTTTCCCCTACTGTGAACTGGGGGAAATAGACTACTGACCCAATTGGTAATCGGGTCTATCACCCCAACCACCCACCCCCACTGGGGCTAGGGCTGCCCCCAAGCTCACCAAGGCCTTTCTCTGCCCTCCCCGACCAAGCTGCATGTCCCAGGCTGCCATGCGGTGCCAAGGTGCAGGCCCCTTGGCTCTCCTGAAGGAAGGTCACCTGGCATCCTGGCCAGAGACAGCTGTGGGAACAAGTGAGCGGACGCTGCCAGAGCGCTCACAGCGCTGCCACGTCCCAAGTGCTTGGTAACTGCTGACGCATCATCGGCGTCCCTGTCACCACGGCCATCGCATTACACAGAGCAGCCCTCGACCCCCTCGCCACCGTCAGTGCCGAGGCGTGCGTAGTGACAAGCTGCTAGTCTCAACATTTAATACTCCAGGGGCCTGTATTTTCCTTCCCTCCCTGGAGAATAGGATAAGAGGCTTCTATTTCTCCCTGAATCTCCCTGCCTAGTGCTGGGTAGACGCTGATCAAAATGATCAGCCCTTGCACAGTTTAAAATCTACTAGAGGAGATAAGCCCCATTCAGGAAAAATTACAATATAACCTAGAGCATAATGAAACCAGACACAGGCTGGGCCAGGAAGAAATGTCTATTCTAGGAAGAGACAACAGCTACAGGCAAATCCCTGTGGATGTATAGATGAGTGAAAACTGTCAGCTGGAAGGGCTGAAGTTGCTGCCTGATTCTGTATATTTACTAATGTCATGAACTAGAACCGGTACTGTCATTTCAAAAAAGTAGAAATCTAGCCTGTGGCATTTTCCCTGGCTGTCAGGCATAGTGCTGCCAGGCAGGTGTGGCCACTACCTTCACTGGCCAGGGTGCCAGGTGACCTTCTTTCAGGAGAGCAGAGGAGCCTGCACCTTGGCCCCGCATGGGGGCCTGAGAGATGCAGGTTGGTCGGGGAGGCAGAGAAGGGCCTTGGTGGACTTGGGGCACCCTTAGCCCCAGTGGAGGTTGGTGGTTGGATCACCAGAGGTGAGCCAGTGGCTCGGGCCAATCCTGCAGCAGTTCAGGCGGGGGGCAAGTGGGGTCCTTGGAACATTAACTCTCCTCTCTAAAGGCCAACCTTTCTGAAATTCCACAGGCTCACCCGGAGTGACTGAAAAACAACAAGGAACCGGGTCAGGCTCCGAGAGGGAAATTCTGTGCTGGGTGCCCACAGAGGCTCCCTGCGGACCTGGGCTTGACTCTGCGAGGCTGATGCAGACAGCACCCAGCATGGAGTTCGAGACTCCTTTCCCACAGTGCTAGGCCCTACAGGAGCTGTGGACAGTTCAGACAGACAGACGTTACCTCCCCCAGCAGCAGTGGCCTTCTCTGTGGCCACAAAGGTGGCAAACACGGTGCAGACCTGGGACTCCTCTCCTGCCTGCTCCCTCCAGCCCCAGAGCTTTCAGAACAAAAAACACCAGTCAGCCAGCCCTCATGAAGCTTCAGTGTTCCCACTGCCTGGGTCCGGTTCATACCCTTTCTAGGCCTGAGGACCCTGCGCTCTGGCCCTGAACTTTTTCTGGGGAGGGTCTGAGGTTGACACCACAGGAAGGCTATGACTTGTCATCCCCCTCTAGGCCGGCTCTCTCCCTCCGTGGTCATCTGGTCTGCTCTGCTGGAATGCTCCCCAACACCCTCTGGCGGTGTCCCCATGGCCGCCTTGTTGAACTGTGAGCCGGTGTCTGTGTGCTCAGTATCTCTGCACCACAGCCCCTCTCAGACCGCCCTCCAAGCCCGACGTGCCTGCCCCCCACCAATGATCCCCATCAGGGTGGCGAGCGGTCACTGTGCTGCGCTTGGAGGAGCCTCCATAATTCTTAGTTAGGTGAATCGATGGAGGCTGGGTGGGTGGGCAGATGAGGGAATGAATGAATGAATGAGTCCTCCTTGATGTGAGAAAGAAACAGTCTCTGACGTGAAAGACTCTGGTGGTGCTTGTGGAATAGGGGATTCTAGTGTGGGAGGGAGGGCTGCAGAACCCCAAGTAGCAGAAACTAAGGACAACCAGCCCCAGCGCCTCGGGAAGCTGGTCCGCCTACAAATATTCATCTCTCGTTTCTCGCTAGAGTTGTCCTATCGCATCCCACTATCATAAACCCCTCGTGAGTCATCTCTGTGGTGCTCAAGGACCCCAAGTCCCTTCTGCAGTGATTGCTGAGTGAAGAGCGGGGAACCTGCGTCAGATGCTAGCTTTCCATGGGCCACGGCCCAAGACGATCCTCGCAGCAGACACAGAACGGATCCTAAACTACCAGGGCCTCCTGTTCTGACTTGGGAATGCCCCCAAATGGACAGACTTCTAATTCCCCCTGTCATCAGAGTCACTTTATGGGCGCTCATTAAGTGACTTACAAGGAGCTGTTAATTTATTCATTATCTTTTTACTCTTCTCCCATTCTTTACTCACTGGGTTCTTCTTCCATAGGAGAGTGGGCACAGGTGGCTCGGGGCTTTGTACCCCACCTCAGTGAGCTGCATAAACATTGTTCGGGACGGTACTTCAGAGGGCCACTGCCCAAGCCAACTGGGACTGACGCCAGCCCTCGGGCCCTGGGAAAAAGTCTTCCTCCTGCTGCTGCTGCTGCTGCTGCTGCTGCTGCTGCTCGGAATCGGGCTAGAGGACGACCCAATTCCCCAGGGCTGTGTGCGGCTTTTTTCTCCATGTTACTCTCACACATAAATGTACGTACATGCATAAATGCTTGCACAGGCTGTGGCTATTTTTTGTAACATAGCACAAGAAAATCATACTAGTGATTGCTTTTGAGTGAAGACTGGAAACTACAGCAGGGACATTTATGCCATGAACTTAGAAGCTTCTGAAGCTTCCTATGTTCATATAGTATTTTTTAACTAACAAAAAGTTCAAACACTTTAACCTCAGTGAGTGAGGTGGTTAATTGAGCTGAATATTTCTATCTCTACTTAAAACCTGTCTCTGAATAGACCAACTGCTATAGACCAACTGCTATTGAGGTTAAGAAATCAATTGTTCTCAGTCGTCGTCCAAGATTTTGTTTTTTATAGTGGATGGTCGTTTTTGGAGAAATTAATATCAGCAATATATCCTGACCCTACAGACTTCCTATATTCATGACATATAAATATTTGGGGAAATGGATCAAAACATCTCAAATAAAAACACAAAAGTCCTGTTCACAATGTTCTTATGTTATATCTCTCTGTACTTGTTGACCAAATTATAAACTGCACTTCTGCTAAAAAAAGAAAAAAAAAAAGACAATTGAGGTGAGAATTCTAGAAAGATGGCAGAGTAGGAAATCTCTCTCCTCTCTCCTTAACCTCACCTGGACAACATAGCACTGGCAGAATCTATGTGATGTGACTATTTTGGAATTCTGGAGTTTATCAAAGCCTCCAAAGAAAAATGTAGAGAGTAAATGGTGATTAATTTTGGCCCATCGTAGCTCTCAGCACAGAGCAGTACACACCCCGGCCCTGGCCCTGTGGCAGGCAGCTGGACACACGGTCCTGGAACAACCATCAGAGTCAGGATGGACGAAAGTGACTCTCAAAATATTGGACATGTATGTTTGGATCTGATACTGATTGCTGTTTCTGACTACAGAGGTGCAAAGAGGAGGGAGGCCACTGTTGTCTCACCTCCCCCACTGATGCAAGCCCCTCACCCCCTGGAGAAAGTGAAGATCTATGTCCAGCTAAACTATCCCGCAAGGGTGCGGGAAAATAAAGACACGCCCAGATAAACAAGACCGACCCCGCAAGGACGCTCACAGGGTCCTGAGGGTGAAATGAAACAACACTGGACAGTAACTTGAAGCTACATGAAGAAATAAACGCTCTATAAAAGGAAACCCAGGAGAAGAGTGACATCAGGTCATGGCAACATAAGACATCCCTTTGTTTTGTCTCTACCTCGGCAACAAAAGTTAGGCATCCATTCACGGAAAAGCACCTCTGAAGGGGTGGGGAGGTCTAGTACTGGATTTGAGAGGAGCCTCAGCCACCTGTGCACCAGCTAACAGGGGGATGGACCTCAGCAGCGGCTGTGGGGCCTGCAGTAGCCCTTGAGCTGCTCCAGCCCCTCTTGGCTCACTCTTCTCTGAGAGCCAGGCCAAGAAAGCCAGGGGCCCATTCATGGGAGGGTCAGGCGCTGGTGTCACTAGAGAGAACAGAGGGTGTCATGGGACAGAGGGTGATGCACTTGCAGGAACACTGCACACCAGACACAAGTATCTGGCCACATTCTGGGACAGGTTAGAAGCAGGAAGGGGCTCGTGTTTCAGAAGAGCCCCTGGATGCAGGGAAGAGAAGGAGAAGGCCACAAGGCCAGTTTGGAGGCTGCCTCTGCGGCTGAAACCAGAGGCGATGGGGTGTGGACTCGGGTGGGGTAGGAGAGCAGAGGACAGATCAGAAACTGAAACTAGTGAGCTGTGATAACAGAGGGGCAGGAAGAGGGCAAGGTAGCTCTGGGACTGCCTACCGGAGGAGGCAGGGCCTCAGCCTGTCTTGACAAGCAGGCCAGCTTTGGTGACAGACAGACATGGTTCCAGGTCCTGGCTCAGCCATGTACAAACAAACATGTGATCTCAGGGGCAGGTTACCAGGCCTCCCTGGACCTGTGGGGTGGCAGGCACCCAAGTTCTCCACCAGCAGCATGGCGTGAGGACTAGACGAGTCTCCCATGCACTGCTTAATAAAAGCGAACTGCAAGCACCTTGATTTTCTGATCCCCTTAGGTGTCTGTCCCACCTTCCAGGGACCGACACTAACCCTGCGTCATCTCCGAGGCGCTTACTTTAAGACCTTCCTTCTGGTAACTCTGGGAGATACAGTCCAGGACACCTTTGTATTTGTTTATATAAACGCCATCAGCTTGGAGTCGACTTTTCATGACATCCATAGGAGTTGATGCCGCCCAAGAAATTGCTCCTGTAAAGAGAGAGACAAACAGGTGTCAGGGCTGGCTGGCTGTGGTCCAGAGGGCACCTGGCTCTGTGGATTTCCACTCAGTAAGTTGCTGGAAAAGCGGGAAGTGCTCCGGGCTAGGGCTTGTAAAGACTGTTCTGATCCTCCCTTGCCATTCTCTGTGGCACTGTGCAGAAGTGTTCTGACTCCCCTAGGTCTTGGGCCTTTCATTTGTGAAAAAGAGCAGCTGTAGCTACCTTCATGGGCTGCTGTGAGGTGCATAGGCCGAGGCGTGCCACTCAGTGGAGTGCCAACTGCAGAGCCAGCGCCTCATACGTGCACGGGTCACGAGGGACAGACCCCAGCAGTACTTTGCAGTCTTTCTGGGGCAACCAGCAGAGAGAAACCGTGGTGAGGCCTGAAGCTGAAGGGTCCCTGGAGGCAGGATTTACTCTTCCTGCACTTGTACCCAGGCTGCTCCCCCAAGGAAGTACCCAGCCTGGGACTATAGGGAAGAACAGGGCAGGTCTTTAAAAATCTCTCATCTTTTCCAAATGTGTGAAATTGAAGCCTTAGAACCACACCACTGGGTCATCCACATTGGATAAGCTCGGGTACCTTGGTTTTAGCACTTTTGTGCTCAGATAATAATTACCAGATTATTGTGTAAATATAGAAATCGGCACATTCCGGGGGAGAGAAAAACAAATTGATGCCAAAGTCCAGGGCAGTTGTTTGCAAGGTTTTAGAATTGTTCCCAAAAGAGACTTAGCCTGCACTGGGCACTCTGCCCATCCAGGCTGCCTGCCCTCCCCATAACCCCCACAGCCTCCTGCCTCTGGCTCTCCGGGAGCCCCTGTGGACCTGGCTCCCTGCTGCCCGCTGCCAGGATAACGGGTCACTTTTCCTGGAACTGGGCAGGTGCTCGCCTACCCCTCAGCCCGTGCGCAAGGATATGAAAGAGAGGAGTTTACCTGCTCACCAGAAATAAGAGCAGATGGGACCTTGTTTCCTTTCTCTGCCAAAACACTTATGGGACCCCTCTCAGGAGCCAGGCGCCGGCTTGGCCGCAGACAAATGGGGGCACAATGAGAACACTTTGTTGGCTAAGCCACGGGGCTTGTAATGTGTTAGCCGAATTTCAAGTGTGGTTAATTATGAGGAGGAGGAGGAAGAATGACAGTTTTCTTCTCTTTAGTGGATCTTTCCTATCAGCATCAAACATGCCATGGGATCAGCTTTCTTAAAAAGCAATCCTCTCTTGACTTCCTTGCCCCCTCTGGCTATACCTGTGTTTCTCTCTTCCCCATGACAGCATAGAAAATTACCTCAGAAGGGTTGTGAATATCTGGACTCCCCAAGTTCTTTCACCCCATTCTCTCGTGATCCCATTTCGATCAAATTTTCCCACCCTTCTCTCTACCCAAATGGGTCTTGTCAAAGTCCCCGATGACTTGTATTGATAAATTGTTAATTCTAGGTGGTAAGAATAGCAAGTACAAAGGCCCTGTGGTGGGAAGACAGCCAGGCCTGAATAAGCAGCAGACACCAGCGCAGCTGGAGCAGAGCAAGAAAGAGGACAGGAGTAGAAAATGAAGTTAGAAGGGTAACAGGCAGCCAGATCACAGAGGGCCTTGGTAACCACTGTGAGGACATTGACTTTTACCCTAAATGAAATGGGGGTGCAGCATGGGGCTGACTTCACAGGCTAAGAAACCAGTCCATAGTCATAAAATGACTAAGTGTAGATTTGTGCACTAGCTATGTGACTTCACCTCTCTGAACCTCTCATCTGCAAAATGGGGAAACTGATTCTATCTTACAGAGCTCACGAAATCCTCACGCTTGAAAGCCATCTATGTGCCAATGTGCAAAAAAGGTGAACCTGATAACAGGCTTGCTTTTCAAAGCTCAGTAATATCTGACACAGGGTGAGTGCTCAAAATATACATTCTGGCCAAAAGTTGAACGAACCCAAATAAGGACTTGCTATCCCCACAGCTCCTGAGGGAAGGGAATAGGAGAAAGAGGGGGAACCATTCTCCACTCCAGCCTTCTCTCTGCCTGCGCATGGTAGGTACTCAGCCAGGAACTGTGTATGAATCCTGTCATCCCCGGAGCTGCGAAGGGCCTGGGAGGCTCCCCAGTTGTCCCACTGCAGTGGCCAACACAGACAGGGATAGCTGCTGCCACACTTACCTGCCATGCCGCCGGCCAGCCACACGGCACAGGGGCTGGGGCCCGCGCAGGCCTCGGGTGTGATCCACTCATTCAGGAACACGTAGGGGATGAAGTAGAGACAATAGCCCGGCATATCCCTCAGCAGCATGGCGCTGGCGCCCCGGTACATTCCTGCCAGGCCCTCAGTGCGTACGATGGTTGCAATGCAGTGCACAGGCCCCTGGTAAGCTGGCTGTTCCCCAAGCGCTGTTGCCCCAGGCTTCAAACTGAGGTTGGCTGCAAAGGCAGGGGGAAGATGGCAGGTTACTCAGCATCAGTAAACTGGCCATTCTTTAGCACCAGAGACAGCCCAGCCCATTGACAGTTCCTACTCACATGACCCATCGGTTTTTCCCAAACCTGACCTTTTTGGCAGCTCACACTGGGATTCTGAAGTCCCGACAGGGAACCCCTGCCAGCATCCAGCATCTGCCGCCAGACTGGAGAAAATCCCAGCCAGGTGATAATGTGCCGGTTGCCTTACAATGCCCAGAGGCTTCTGCTTAACCATCACGGTGTCTTTCTAAGCAGACGTGAGTGCAGAACACGCAGGCTCAAACCTAACAAGACACACCAAGCTCTTTCTTGAAGCAGAGTCTAGAAAAGGGACTCTTCCCCGTGTATGTGTGTGTGTGTGTGTGTGTGTGTGTGTGTGTGTGTGTGTGTGTTCTTATGCATGGTGTGCTAGAAGCACATGAGAATTGAACCCACACTGTCCTGGCTCCAATTCCCAGTTCACCGCTTAATAAATTTTTGATGTTGGTAGACTTTTTCTAGCCTTTGTTTCCTCACTTTTAAAAAGTGGTCAATACTGTGCTGTATACTTGAAAGTTGCTAAGAGAGTAGCTCTTAAAAGTTCTCAACACACACAGAAATAAAAATGGTAACCGTGAGAGGTGAAGGATGTGTTAACTGACCTTATTTCATGATGCACACATATATTATATCATCACATTATAAACCTTTAACCGACAGAATATTATATTTCAATAAAGGTGGAAAAATATTTTTTAAAAATTTAAAGAGAGCAGGCTGTTGTGAGTATAAGTAAAGTAACAGAATGCTCGTTACGATGACACAAACACTGGTGTTATGAGTTACTACAGATCATTATGGAGATGAGGTGACTGGCGTGAACTGGGTGCAGGATCTGCTGGCTGAAGAGCTATGCATGTTCTCACTGACTCACTTCCAGGCCTCGGCAGGCTGTGCCCAAAACCGCTATAGGGCAGCACCCTTAGGCCCTGAAATCAGAGGGCGCAAAGTTTCTGTGTCCTAGTGTGACCTTGTATGCCTCTGCTGGCAGCCCATGGATTGTTATGTCTGCAGCTTCTTCTAGGGCTGTGCCAGCAAGCAGCAACTTTCTCTCCTTGAAGCTTCCTGCTTGGCTCTGCCTCGAACTCCACCACAGTCTCCCTCTCTGATGCCCATCTCCTCTGCTAAGAACCCAGGAGCATGGCTTTGCCCAGTGGTCGGAATTCCAGTTGCAGTGCAGATAAAGCAGACCTTTATTCTTGACTTTCCCTTCTTGAAGAACTAACCTGACATGACCAGGAGAGGCAGAGGATAAAGAAGCTTTGCCTGGGCCTGCATGCCTACCTGGCTCCCTGGGTTTAACGCCCTGTTTACAGCATCCCAGCTTGGTTTTACCCAAGCTGGCAGAGAGGCAAACCACTTTCATTCTATAGTTGAACTTCTAAGTGCCCTCCATGGTCCCATCTTTATCATGAAAGGTCAGGATAAAATATCGAGTTCATGACTCCACAGTCCAAACTGGAGGCCTGAGAGTAAAGGGCAGCCTGGAATCTTCATCAGCCCAGAAGCAGGCAAGATCAAAGAGGAGGTTTCTATTCACCTGGGAAGTATGCGCGAGCAAACTCATCCTGGTTATTTTGTGTATGTGTGGGGAGCATGTAATCACTGCTGTCCGCATTTGGCCAACAGCAGCATCTGTCAGAGGCTGAGTCCCGTTCACTACTGCAGCAGATCCACAGAAAGCGAGCAGGGTGGAGGCGACTTTGGGAGAAGTGTGGGCCTGCTAAGACTTAAGCAGCCTGTTTGGCCAGCACTTGTTACCTACACTCGTGCATTCCTATACAAAGGTCAGAACTGCCCGATTAATCAGTCATAGCAAAAGCTTACAAGGTGCCTTTCATAGCAACCAAGAGCAGAAAGTTTGATCACTCTGGGAAGGCTGTGCACCTCGAGTTATGACCGGGAAGGCCCAGGGGGCTGAAGACTGATGCATAAAACGTACTCCCGACTTACGCATCACGAGGTATGACTGGGAAAGCCCGGGGGCCGAGGACCAGTGTATGACAAGGGACCCCAGAAGCTGATCAGGGGAAAGCCTTGTTGATAAGATTAGAATCATACCCGAGGGTCTGGGGTATAATTTTGATGACAACATTTGGTTGCTAAACAGGTAAGAATTATCTGGTCAGCAGACCCATGTGCCCCCAAAGCCCCTAATGACAAAAATACATTCTTTAGTTTTACCCATTTTTTTCTCCTTGTCCTCCTAACCTCTGTAACTGATGCTGTATGATTATTCTGGAAATAAAAAGGCCAGGATCTTGCTCATTGAGCAGCATCCGGCATTGTGCGGCCTGTTCCACAACTCCCGTGAGTCAGTGTGGTGTTGTCCGATGCAACACAGAAGAGTGTCCTGAGCTCAGGGCAAGATGAGATACTGTGTTCTTTGAAAGTCCACTGAGAGGTCACTGGACACCCATTCGTGTCCCAAATTCATTATGAGGTAACCAGGATCACCCTGGGGAATCTGGCATTAGACAAAATAGAGGCAATTGTTCCAACATAAAGACGTGGCCAAGTAACAGAGATACGACCCAGCAGCAAGGTTTTCAGGAACCAATTCTGTGTATGATGTGACTTTCAGGAGTGACTGGCTGAAGGAGGGTGTCCTGATAGCATTTTGCTTGTTTGGAGGTGCTGATGCTGGAAAAATACTTGTCTACCCTCTGGACTGGCTTCGTCAACAAAATAACTGAAGGTGAGCAATAAGGAAATTCACTGGCTTCCTACCAGGCTTGTAACATAGGCAATCTGACTTTTATTGCTCGAGAATGATCCATTTATGACTATTAAAGCAATATAATTGTCATGGAGACTGCCATCACTAACACGACTCTGAACTGGCGGTCAATGCCTTCGCGGTACAGGTTTAACAGCAAAACCCTTGGAGCTCCTTCCATCTTCCTCATCCCCAGTACAAAAAAAGACATATTTTTATTTGGAGATAATTAAAAAAAATTAAACAGAAAATTACACAAAGAGCACCCTCAGAGACCCTTTACCCAGATTTACTATTGCTAACATTTTACCTTGTTTGTTTTACGTTTTATGGGTGTTTTCTTTCCCTCCCCGCCTCCCTTCTTGCTCAAACATGTAAGTGCAATTAAACTGAGCAGATGCCATTGTCCTAAAACATAAACTTTGCCTGGGCCACCTCCATCTCCAGCTAACAGTGACCTGACCTGGAGTCAAGGTCTGCATGAATCAGCTGTGAGCGTGATGTGGCTTTCAGCAGTTACTGATAGAGGGAGCGTGTTTGATAAAACCTTCCTCGTTTGGAGGTGCTGATACTCAAAAACATTTGCCAAACCTTGAACTGGCTTTGCCAACAAGAGCCAAACTAGAACCAAACCTGTGTTTGTCTCTTCCCTCCCCATCCAAGGTAAGCATAGGGAAATTGTTGTGCACATATATACATCTTTTTTGCACACATACAATACAAAATGGTCCTTCTAAATACTTCGGTTGTATTTCTTCAGTGGAATCGCCTTATATACCATGGCATGGTTATCATTTCACAATCTACACTGACAAAACTTTAACCAATGTACAATCCACACTCAATCTCATGCCCTTTGTAAGATCTCCTCCCCATTCACACCTCCCCTTCTCCCCCCACCCCTACCCCCACCCTGGAACAGGATCCAGTCATAGATCTGGTATAGCATTTAGTTGTCAGGTCTCTTTAACTTCCTTTAAGCTGAAGCATTTGCACAGTCTTTGTTTGCTATGACATTGACATTTTTAAGAGTACAATGTTTTCCTTCTTATTACTAATACTTTCCTCACTTGGGGTTTAATGTTTCCTGGTTAGTACACTGAGAGGATACATTCTTGGCAGAACCTTCTTTCAGTTCTTAAATCTCACTTCTTTCCAGGAAGACCATTCACTTACTGTCAGGAACCCTTGGTCCTTCCTCCTTTAACTTCTTGTTTTTATTAGTTTGTTTTTTCGTTGCTGTACAAGTTGTAAGCAACAAAAGGAACAGCCTCTGTGTGCATAGTCAGAAAGTTTTGACAGTGTATAACTGGGCCTATTGACAAAATCATGTCCGTGCTTGAAGCAAGTGTCGTGGTCACAGCCCACTGAGGAAAACCAGCGATTCCTAGCCTACACACCCTCTCCTGCTCCGGGCTCTATGATAGGAGCTCCTCTCTACTTGCTAAATGGGTTGCTGCATGACTCATGTATCACTTAACAAAACCAGTGAGATCTTTAAAGTTAAAAGAAAAATAGATCTATGCTATCAGTGAGGGGCCACTCATAGAGAACCAAGACTTCCCTTTTGGCAGTGCTTGTCATCAGTCTGTCTGCACTGCAATATCAGGACGGATGATGCAAGCAGAGACCAGCAAACATTCCTGTCGGTTGTTCAAATCATGAGCTGCTGGGTCGAGGAAGGCGTGGTGCTGGAGTCTCAGCTAATGAATCAGTAACTGATTATTACGAATTCTTGGTAACTCTACCAGTGGATCAATTTTAGTTTGTGGGATCCAAAATTTGGTGACCCTTAAAAAGTAACTTGGGAGGGTGCTGGCAAGTAGCTCTTATATAACTGAACTCTGTGGACTTGCACTTGGTGTGTGCTGGGAATCTGAGGACGAAGGTGAGGCGCTGGGTCAGTACTCCACTCACTCCAGCCACTCACTCTCAGCCCCTTGTTCATGAACCTTCAGGGCCTGAGCTTGGGGCTGTACACGTGCCTGTGAAGGGTACACACCAGGTATGTTTTCTTCTGGGTGAAATGTACTTAGTTTGTCTAATTAAACTTTTCAAAATGAGGATAACATTGTGAATCAAATTTTGATAATTTCTAATCACAAGTGCTTTGCCATACAAGTCCATTTTTTTTTTCCACTGTCTTCTCAAAAACAAGAGCCTGTTGCCTTTTACTATGATAGGTTTGGACTATATACCCCAAATACTCAGGATGCCTGTGGTTTTGTTTTCCCAAATTCAGTTAGGATCAACTCAAGCCTCTACCAAAACCAACAGGATGTTCAAAGTAATAGAATTATCCCCCCGCCCCCCGCCTCCACCCTTCGCCCCACTCCTGACTTCTGGGAGCAGGTGAAGGTGCTCACAGTATCAGAAGACCCCTCTCCTAGGCCCCTCCCTTGTCCTGCTGGGTTCCTCCCAGGACTCCTCGGAATGCCTGCTGTGGCTGTTTGTCTCCACTGCTCTGCACCAGTGCCTGGTACCTTGCTGGTGCCCTGCCTGGGCCAGGTGGTCCCTCTGAAGGCAGGCGCCCCTGAGGGGAGGGAGCTTCTAGGTTTGTCGAGTCCTAACAGGTACTCATGTAGCCATATCTTAGGGGGCAGGGTCGTTTCACCTCAGAAAGACTGAACCAGCCCAGAAACATCCTGGAGTTCCCCTAAACCTGTCACTATTGCCCTTCTGCTCAGAACCCAGGGACTTAGCTACAGCATGCTTCGGTGTCGTTCTCAGACACAAAAATAAGCTCCATTTCTTTCCCTTTCTCAAACAATGCTGCTCAGTCTCTTCAGTGTGCCAAGACTTTGGAAACAGGAGAGTTCAGTGAACACAATGGCTGGTCATTGTTCCACTGAGGCAAGGAGCTCTCAGGTATGCAAGGGTCTGACCAATCTCTGGCCTGCCCCTGCGTATATGCTGGGACAGGAGGTGGGGACACAACAGGATTTCTCAGATTCCAGAGGTCACTTTCTATAGAAATCCTCAATAAATCAGCCATCCACAGATGAGGCCTGCTGGTCCCCAGAGATGTGCAGGCTCTCGAGTGGAATTTGGGAACATGGAGCTATTTCAAGGAATCTCAAAATTCATAAACGTTATGGATCAATAGAATTTTTAAAGTATGTCACACACACTTGTAAGATCTTTTTCTTTTATGAGTAGATACTGGGGAATACGATAAAAACTAACCTGACTATATTAGGAAGTCGTAATAGTTTCTTAACAGCTGTGTTTTCTTCATGTACTGACACTTAGGGTACAGCTACTATTCTCAGGGTTGAATCCCATTTTATATACTAAAAGCGCACTTTTATAAAATTCTGGGAGCTCCCCAGAAGGCATACCCCCTATCCTAGTCTGTCCCGTTTACTGAGCATTTTGTCTTGCCCTACCAGATGCGGTGAGTTTTGTGATGACAAGAACCCCACAGTGTCACCTGTCCCAGAGGTGACCTGTGCCCAACACTGAGCCCCTATGCGCCTTGGTATCCATTCAAAGAACACTTGGGCATCTGGTGGGGCAAGTGTCAGCAACAGAGTCTCCCTAAATTTCACCTCATATCCATGCCATTCAACCAAGCCTTACACCTGCCTGGTCCCTGTGCCGAGGCTGTAGATACTGAAAGAAACTTCCAAATCCTGGTCCCTGTAACTGCACTGCTCTAAGATGCTATCTCCACTAAGAAATCTCCACTGATGGATCTGCATACTCTAGCAGATAGGCTGGGTGTAGCCCCTGCATAACCCCCTGGGTTAGAGCAGGCTGGTGTACCCCTCAGCCCACTTCCCCATGATCAGCTGGGTATTTCTTTCCCAGTTCCTGTTTCCAAAGAATTTAGCAGTTTCTTCATGGGCTGAGAAGTCCACAACAGGCACACGGTTTAGGAGAAGAAGTCCTGGATGAGGAGCAGTCAGAATTTACTTTGCTGCTCTGTCGCTATTTACTGTACAACTGGGTGCAAAGCATTCAACTTCAGTGGTCCTCCATTTCCTCATCAGCTAAAAAAGGAAGAATAAGGGCTTCCCAGCTTGTTTGGACTTTGTGAAAATTAAGTAAGAATGTTGACAAGTGTACATTATTAAATGTACATTGTACAAATGTACTTTGCTTGAGGCAAATAGTTATCATTCCTATTTTTATTACCTTGTCCTGATGTGACTCCAGCTTCCGGAAATCCTGGATCTGCCAACCTCAGGCAACTGTGGCCTGTTGTCAAACCTGCTGTGGGAGATTGTGGATGCCCACACAGCGCCAAGAACCACCAATATTGGCATCAAGTCCAGAAAACAGGACAATGCTTGCTTTTGTCCATTATTCAAAGACCAAACGAATGTGTCACCAATGGATGTGTAACTTGCATAATCACATGTTATCATATATGCACCTTCAAGAATCTCGCGTAGCTAAATGGGACCACAGTTTGAAAAACAGTAGTCAAAATGCCCAGAACTCTAAGACGCCTCTTGAACTGCATGACTATATGCCTGGCTTCTTTTGCAGACCTCCCTCTACTTTTGGGCTGCCATTGCTCCAGCCCTCACTTCCTACTAGCCTACTAGTAGCACTCTACTTAAGTAGGTGGCCCAGAATATGTAGTCTTCACTTGTCTGCAGGTTTTTGCGCTCCTTGTCATGCTTTCAGAATTCCCATCCACCTTCCTTCTTTATTATTGAAAGGAGTAATGTGAGTCCCTTGTGGGAGCTTAGCATCAATAATTTCTGACCTAGACTGGGAAAATCTTAGGAAATCTGCTGTATCAGAAGGCTGTTCCTCCCCAAGATCAACCTGCCAGGAGAGAGTATTTTTCTTGGCAGGCCCATATCTTTATGGCAGCAATAAAACTATGTTACCAGAGAGACAAACTGATGTATTCAGCGCCTCTCAGGAATAGTTGGTGACCTTCCCATCCAGACATTTCTGAAGATTAAGGGAAACCAGAGAGATGGTTCTGCCTCATTTTCTCCACATGAGGACTTCGGGCTCGGTCAGGCTTGCATTCTGGCCTAGGGTCGATGACCTTGTTCTTCCTCTGCCTGCTTTTCCCATCCAGCCTAGTTTGTCTCCTCTTGGCATGTCCATAACTAGAAACTTCTCAAATCCTGGCCACACACTGTTGCCTTTATTATATTCAGATTATTTTGAATATGGTAGAGCTGGGCCTTCTGATGCAAGCCCCAATTTCCTTCCTTTTGGCTTCAAAGTTCTCTCCGATTTTTTTCCTTCCTTTTTCTCTCCCAAGAGTAAAGCTTTTTCCTTCTCCATCCCTTGTCTCTGACCCATTGTCAAACCAACTTCACCCTGTCTCTTAACTTACTCTCCTTCTTTCTATTTTGTTTTTTATTTTTATTTATTTTTTTTTTTTTACATACAAGCTGGGGTACAGGCCAGAGGCGTGGTGCGGCGAGAGGGTTCACCAGAGACAGAGCGGGCAGCAGAACAGGCAGATCAGAAACACACTGCTAAGGGAAGCAGCGGGCGAGGCAGGAGAGGTCTGCCGCACCATGTGGGATTCTCCCCTGGCTGGGCGTCGAACTCGCGTCGCCGCTGCCGACAGCTCCACAGCCCAGCGCTCAACCGCTGCGCCACCGGGGAGGCC
>PVIJ01010507.1:0-59852 GCA_004024925.1 Scalopus aquaticus
CATCCCCTGCTCATGGATTGGAAGGATTAACATTATCAAAATGGCAATCCTACCAAAAGCAATTTACAGATTCAATGCTATTCCAATAAAAATCTCAATGACATTCTTCAAAGAAATAGATCGACTACTGATGAAATTCATATTGAACCACAAAAAACCTCGCATAGCTAAAGCCCTCCTAACTAAAAAGAAAGAAAACAGGGGAATTTCACTCCCTGATTTCAAACTATATTACAAAGCCATAATAATTAAAACAGCATGGTACTGGAACAAAAACAGACAGAAAGACCAATGGAACCGAATAGAATACCCAGAATTAAAGCCACATATCTATGAACAACTAATCTTTGACAAAGGAGTATATGCACATATATATAATTGCAATAAAATTCAACCCAAGCATTTTGAATCCACTTAGAATGCAGAAGTCCAAAAAAGAATTGAAATGACATGCTAATACCATCTGATTCCATTTATATGACATATCAAAAGGCAACACTCTGAGAACATTTGCTAGGTTATAGATTACAGGGTAGGCTGGAAGGACCTTAAGGAAAACCGGGTTAACTAGAATAATGGAAATAGTCTATATCTTGATTATGGTGGGGGTTCCACATTTATACATTTATCAAAATGCATAACCTAAAAATGGCTAATTTTACTATATGTGAATTATACCCACTATTAACCTAACTTTAAAGGAAAAAAAAATGTTGTTTGTTATTATATTGCCTTTGGAGGAGCCAAATTTAACTTGGGTGAAAATAATTCCTAGGAATCTCAATAAAAGTAACTTTGTGTACAGTCATCTTATTCTCTTCATGAAATGGAACTGTCATTCTGATGATCCATCACATAAAAATAAGGAAAATCTACAATCCCTAAGAGTCAAATAGTCTAACCAATCATCAAAAACTCTCAAATCTAGTAAATGCTTCCAAGAATTTTTTTTTTTTTGCAAAACACCACATCTATATTTACCTCCACAGATAACATAACTTTAAACTGAAATATATCATAAATATATAAAAATATGTTAGAAGAAATATCAAAATAATAAAATAGAAAAAAACCATACTGAAGTGAAATAAACACACAAACAAAAATCCCATGGATATTACCTGCATTGTACTGTTGTCTCAAAGGGAAAAAAACAAACAAACATACAAAACCAGTAGTATTCCAATAGTCAAAACTGATGGACAAAATGACTCATGTTATGGATGACAGACTATGAAAAAATCGGCATTTTTATTCATTCAGAAATGTGATTAGAAAGGAAAAATTTGAAAGCTCCCCCAATGTCAGCATACCATGAGTTAATTTGTCTTCAAATAGATTTGGTAATGTTAAATGCAGGCTTACATTTTAGTTCCATGATTTTCATTTACATTCATAGCAAGCTCTCTGTCACAATTATTGGATTATGCAACGATCAAGTCCATCATCTTGCAAATGTGTGAACCTTCAAATATAGGCTCAAAAGTACAAAACAAAAGTCTAGACTATGTACATATGGCTCAGTGTGTGATGAGAAAAAAGGTCAAAAGTTTCCATTTCCCTAATAGGAAGCATCCCTTTGCAATGCCAGTGTCTCCTCCCCAGCTGGGTGTTCCTTCCATGTGGGAGCTAAGACTTCTCTATCAAGTTTGCTCCGCGCTTTCATGTATAATGAAAAAAATAAACAGGATTATTTTTCACTCTCAAGAATGGGAGAACATCACCAAATGAACATTGTACATTTATTTTTTAAATAGTTTGCTTACTAAAACTTGTTGTTGTCCCTAAGTCCATGTGTAGACAGACTCCTATGGAGAAGGTTGTCTCTTTAAAAGACCGATAAGAGGAAAGATCTGTTCACTCATTGACTCATTTATCCAAAAATATTGATGAACTTGTTTGTGTCAGACTATTCTAGATGCTGTATACATAGAAGAAAACAATGTAAGATCCCTGTCCATATGGGATTTACATTCTAGTAGAGAAGTCATCTGATTAATAAAGCATACATAAACAGTGGAAAAATTAAATCAGAACAAGAATTCATCTACCGCTGATGACTAGCAACTGACATTCATCTTCAAAATAAATCTTCAGTATAACTCTGAGAATTTTTTAACTTTCTTGGTAATTAACAGCAAGCTCTTACCAGTCCATCCATGACTCCAAAGTGCAATGGAAATCTTTTTCATAATGATGTTGAAGAGGGCGTGATAGAAACCTTCTGTGTCCCTTATTTCTGGACCAGAAGCATCTTGTTTTACATATTCATGTACCATCCCCAGATACACAAGATTTACTAATATGATATGCCAGCCCCTGTTCTCAGTGCTTTCATATGAGAGCATCTTAGTCCTAACACCAAGCTTTGAGGAGCACTTCACTGCCATCAGCTGCAGTTGCCACTTGAGAAATCAAAGCAGAGACTGGGAAAATGACTTGCCTATAGCAGCGGTGTCAGGATATGATTCCAGGAATCCTGGCCCCCGAGTTCACATATGCCTACTCTCTGTCCCCTCTGTGTGCTGGCAGAAAGGCGATATCCCTTTGGGTCACAACTCAGAGAGAGTCCCAGACTCCAATATGCTTGTAAAACAGAGAACACTTGTGTGTACACACTTCATCCCTCTACTGAGGAGAAAAATCCCTCTGAATTTCTTTGGGTGCCTCATAAATATCACAAAAGGCCAACCTGCTATTTTTTCTTTGGATATTAATGTACATTTATAAATGTTTCTTTAGAATGTGAGAATTACTAGTTTAGTGTCTGTTTTATTTACTAATATCACCATGTCACCCTAGAACACCTGGCACATATTTTAATTTTTCCATAAATATTTCCGCTTGCTCTCTGAGTGACACAACAAGGAATGAATTTCTGGGGTTGCTGTCTGTTCCCTTTTATTACTTGATAGCTTGTCAGCTTGCAGGTATACTTCTGATCAGATCTCTTCACAGATTAAGATGGAGTTGGAAAAATATCAGTGCATTTCATAAAATTTATAAAGCTGCTGTTATTATATTCTACAAATCCTGCTGTGTTATTTATATTTCATTTTCCTATTTTGCAAACATTGAGGATTTGATTAGTGAGGAGCCATACCCTCATTGCTAGATCCTTTATTCAAATCCTTGCAAATAACCCTGAAAACAGGATATGTGTAAATAAATGTGATGGGATTCCACTTTCTGATTCTCTTTGAGGTTATGTTTCTCATAATTTGTGTGGACCAATAAAATGGGACTAGCATAATATGTGTAGTTTTAAGAAGATTCTAAAAGATCGAGAACAAAACACCCTATTTTCCTCATTTTGCTGTAAATGTCCTGTGAATGGTATTGAGTCGGTTAATATCCATCAACCAGATCCCTGAGCGAAGTGAATTCTATGCACAGAGGCCCTCTTGGACATCGGTGTTCCACACTGGACTTGCAGAATGAATAAGATCTTACCTATGTCTTGCTATGTCCTTGAGATCTGGAAGCCATTACTATCTCCTGTCTTGACACAGTGAAAAAACCTGTTAAAGTTAATAAATGAACTGTTACTGCTTAAAAAAGCAAACAAAACTCATACTAAGTCCCAGGCCGAGCTAGGTACTTCAGCTCATTAATGCTTAATAATTTACATCAACACATTTATGTAGAATACGATGCCTTTCAACCAACTAGTGCAAAGCTGGGGTAGTCAGGCTGGTCTTGCAGTTGCGGAAAAGGAACCTCGCGAGAGTTCTGTGCATAGCCCGGGGGTCTGCAGCTAATGGTCTGTGACTTCAAAGCCTGTGTCTTCTACTCTGCCACGTTGCCCTCATTTCACCTCACACTTTTAAAGCATCCTTCTGTCCTTTGCCTTCAACTTGTGACAAGTTTTTGGCTCCTTTTAAAGCCAACATTTCGAAGGAAAATAAATTGCTTGTGCTGTGCCTCTGAAAAGTGACAAAAGTTATATTGAGAAGAGTAGAAGTGGAGGAGATTGTTGGCACAGCAACTCCCTACCTGGGAGGTAGCAGAAAAAAAGCTGACAATGAATACTTTCATTTCCGAAAATGTGTACAGAGGAAAACGACTGCATTTCACAATGAAATGAAAAATTAAATATTTGTTCCTAAAACTTACAGTAAAGTATTAATGTTGGCATCTCTTCTATTAGTCAAAATCCCCAAAAATTACTACACTTCTTGACTATAAATTCCTGCTTTAAATTTAGCTTTTAATAGATATTGCACTTGTGGCTATCTTGAAAATGGTAGCAACTACCAAAATTCTGTCTTACCCTTGAAGGTGGGAATGTGATTAAATTATTAAATTAAAGCTATTAAGTTATGATTAAAAAGTAACACAACTAAGGTAACACATGTGATTTAACAGTGATCTTTTGAATAGCCACAATCTTGAACTATCTGTACAAAAGATTCAGGCAAAATTATCAGTCACAAATGGTCCTTTTTAGTTTTTGAATATCATTTTACAAAGGAAATTTAGATGCTCATCTATATTTCTATCATCATATGTTGTTCTGAGAATCGTAATAAAATCATGTTGCGTTAGATATTGGCAAGATATTTAATATCTCACAGATGCATATGTAAATATTATGCAAAACTTTTGTGTATATTTTGCCTTTATGGAACGTGAACAAGTTCCAAGACTATAAAGAATGCTGCATAGTAAGCTAGATGATCTTAAATTTGGCACAGATTGAAATTTTTATTTTCTTTGTTTAAAGATGATTAATCTTCTGCAAACAAATAAAAAAATATCCAATTGGCCTTCAGTGCTCAGGTTCTGGTTATGTGTTTCTGTGAAACCAAACATTTACAACTAGACTCACAGATTAAATATTGGAGAAATTTGAAAAGAAATTAATCCTGAGAACAGAGCAAATAGAGTCAGATGCACTGGTTCTCTGGCATTTAAAATACTCAAAGCTGAAATAATCACTTTTCATTTTCTCACATTAATCGTATAAATATAACTGAGGCAAACACTTCAATTTGCTTTAATTTTCTTACCTTTCCATCTAGTTTGCCTTTAGACCGATAGGCAATTATCAGTTGTTCTTATATCTATCCCACCCAACCCCCTTTAGTGGAAGTATGTTATCGTTGCTAAAATATGTGTATTTAGAATGATATATCATTTGTATCATCCTGAGGAGAATGGAGGCAGGTTTTCTTAACTAAAAATTCAGCTTTTGACTGTTATGAACATGTCCTCTATTAGCTGGTGTAGTACGGCAGATATAAATAAATTAAGAAATTTTAGGAATGGATGCAATTAAGTTTTTATATTTATTCAAGTAAAATAGTGTATTAGAAATACATCCCATATGGACAAGGGGAAAGAGAATGCTTCCACTAATCAATAGCTCTTCCGTCACTATCTTGCTGTCTCATAGGAAACAGTAATGATTATATATGTGAATATTATATTTGAATGTTAATGTTATATAAAACATATACATGTGTGTATGTAAGTATGCTTGTATGTATGTGTTCATATATAGTATATACATAATGTCTTATAGTACACTACTACTACATTATGCACAATATTACATAATTCCTTTCTGTGGTGGATGGGTAAGGATTTTCCTTCTCTCCCTCATCATCTTGGATAGTGTCCATCACTTCCTTTCTCAAAATAATCATGGTATATGGGCCTCCCTGGTGGTGCAACAGGTTAAGTGCAGCACAATGAAGATACCCAGAGCCACCACAGCACGAGTTCGATCCTCGGCCAAGGGGCTCCCCACATGGCACAGCAGACCTCTCCTGTCTGTCTGCTGCTCCCCTCAGCAGTGTACTTCAGTTGATCTGCCTGTTCTGCTCCCCACTCTGTCTCTGATGAATCCTCTCACCACCCCCCACCTCTGGCCTACACCCCAGCTTGTATGCATAAATAAATAAATCTCTAAAAAAATAATCATAGTATAAAACTTGGACAATGCACATACATTTTCAAAATGAAGACTACAGTTCCCACAAATCACCATCGTATTACTCAAATCACAACTTCCTTTTGAAAGAACAAAAATTATGGCACATTAATTTGCTAAGCGTGGTATTTCAAAATATCACAGATTGTGTAGCTCAAGCAACATGAATTTAGTTCTCACTTCTCTGTGGGCTGGTAGTTCAAGAAGAGTTGTTGGGAGAACTGGTTTCTCCTAAGATCGCCATATTTGGGAGGTAGAGAACCCTCTCTCTTTTGCATGTGGTTGTCTCCCTTGATTCTCTTCCTCTTCTTCTAGGGAGCCCAGTCATATCAGATATGAGACCACCCATGTCACTTCATTTACCCCAAATTACCTCTTGAAAGACTATCTCCAAATGCTGCCACATTCTGAAATCCTGATGTTAGAACTCCAACATATGAATTTTGCAGGGACACAGTTGAGTCTACAACAGATATCCATGCACATCTATTCTTAATATTTTTAGTTGTATTGATAAAGTATAAAGACCTTCTCAGGTGTCAGGTAGTAAAGGAGACCAAAAACAGCAGAGCAAGAACAGTACTAAAGTTAGTTTTTCACCACCAAAGAACTTGGTTTGGTTATCACGGCTTCGCAAGAAGAAAGGCATATGAAACAGACTGCAGAGTTCAAACAAGTTCTGGATCCTAACAGAACCACATCCCACTGAAATATGATTACCAAATTCTACATTTTCAGTGTAAAAGCAAGCGGAAATATCATTGTACCTCCCCCTGTCATACTCCCTACACACACCCAGAGACCTGAGAATTTTGTTAGGGGTAAAGACTGAATAAATGAAAATGAGTTTACGAAGATATATCTCATGAATGGCAATAAAGTTATCAGAAACCACATGTATTTAATGTCTATTTAATAAACGAATTCTAAATCCACATCCACAAAAAGTGTGAAAAATAGAAAGCACATGTTTGTCAGCATACCAATCCCACACTTCTTGAGGTTAAAGCAATGGTTTAGCAATCTTAAAATAGTATCCTAAAAATATATATCACTATTTTAACCAACATGTTGTGGTTAGGGAAAAAACTGTATAAATCCTGTGAGGACAATCAAAACAAGGTAAATGTGAATTTCAATTGATTGTAAGGAGCTGTGGATTTCCATTTATATCCCCCTTGATAGCCACATTTTGGTAAACCATCAGGGGAAATGTTCTGTACTTGCATGTGTGAATCACCCACAAATGTTAATGTCTATAAAATTAATTTCAGCCTCAGTCATCAGAATGTCCCATTTGGATTTTTCCACAGCGAAAACAACATATGCTCTAGCACTGTTTTCCTTGATTAGTCTGGCTTCTACCATACACTAGTTTTCTTTCTTAACACACTTGTGGCTTATTCTAAAATATTCAGTTGAGTTATTCAAAGTCCCAGCAGAACAAAGTGTATATATTTCAAATTTGTTTCCACAGAACTGCTTACTATAGAGCTAGACTAGTTTCCCTTAAGATTTGATCAACATTTTTGTTTTCCAATGAAATTTACAAGGATGTATTTTTAACGGTGACTTAATGATATCTCTGCATTACTCTGAGAATAAATTATAGTTAGTTATATTCTTCACAGTCATTGATCCTTAAATTATCACTATCAAAATGTCTTATAAAATTTATAACCATTATATTTCAAATATGATATAATCCCAGGCTAATGACACAATGACATAAAATATTTTCTTACACATATTTTTTTATAGGCACACAGTGAAAAAATAACAACAACATAAAAACAAAGTATCCATCAGTTTTAATTACCAAATAGACTAGAGGGATAATAATTGACCATCTGGGATAAACTGGTTGATTATGAAAGACTTATTTTTCAAGGCTACTTGTTATTAGAGTTTCAGTTTGTTATTTTCCAGAAATATAGTTATTATTGAAGAGATAAGAGCATAGGACACTGTGAAAGGGAAAGGTTTTAAGAACTACACAAAAGGAAAACAGATATTTTTTTCTAATTTAGACACTAACTCTATTTGTTTTAGTTACATGTCTCTGATGCAAATCACAGCAAATAAGGAAAAAATGATAAAATGTGAGATCTATGACACCAATATGTTGATTGCCAACAATCTTTTATGAACTTGGAACACCTCATTTGACACTGACATATATTCAAATCCAATCCACCTACCACAACCATGCTCAGAGATTATCTATGAAAATAAAACTTTCCTGTTCCATTTGGTTTTCTTTTAAAATCCCTTAGTAGTATGGGCCTCCCTGGTGGCGCAGCGGTTGAGTGCTGCGCTGCGGAGCTGCCAGCAGCGCACGATGCGAGTTCGAGGCCCGGCCTGGGAGAATCCCACATGGTGCGGCAGACCTCTCCTGCCTCGCCCGCTGCTCCCCTCAGCAGTGTATTTCTGATCTGCCTGTTCTGCTCCCCACTCTGTCTCTGGTGAACCCTCTCGCTGCCCCGCACCTCTGGCCTGTACCCCAGCTTGTATGTATAAATAAATAAATCTTTAAAAAAAATAATCCCTTAGTAGAAGTACTCTAAATTTCCCCACCCACATATCTGATCTAAAATATTTCACAAATGTTCAGTGAAAGTGAACAGGAACAATACCTATTCAATCTATGCATTTCTAAAGCAATAATGATTGTTGAAATAAAACCAAACATAACTAAAGATTGAAAATGTTCTCTTAAACAACTTTGTTGTCAAATGTAAATTTAAAAATAGAACTGGAACCTATTTAGAAGATCTTGGCATGCCTCACTAAAATCTGATCTCCGAGTCCTGGGTGATCTGGCAGACTACCTTTCCCTCAACACAGATGATAGGATGTGGCTTTGTAGCTGAGTTCTTATCACTGACATAGGAGCTAAATGATTTGACTCTCAAAACCTCCTAACCACTATCTTTCCTTTCTCCATCAATCAACTGAAATATACATGTGCACAGAGTCACAAAAAACAAGAAACATAGGTCTCTGAAAGCAAGTTTCTCATATATTGTTCAACAGTATTACCTAATCTAGCCTTTGCAGTATTCAGTCTTTTGTCTTTTCCCAAGGAATCAGTTTCATCTGCACTAAATACTTGCTTGATGCATGGAAGTCTCCTAGCCCACCCTGGCCCCTTGGCATGCTGTTGAGGACACATTCATGATTATGGCTTTTGCCTTTAACAACAAGACACAGTGAAATTGTGAAGATTATAATAATTTTTGCATTGAAAGTACCATCTGGAACAAATTTGCAATATTATGCCTCCATTTCTTCTTTATTTTAATGGGTAACCAGTGATTTTGTTGCTTTGCTTGTTTTGTAAAAGTGTAGGACTCGTGTTTAGCCATTATTTTTCTTTCTTATTTTATACCTTTTTTTGGTCATGTACTCGTTTTGATGATCATTGTCAATGGCATACTCGTAACACTTCTTACATTTAATATTATTTATTCATTGTCCTTCAGAATTTTTCCTACTGAATAATTTGTTTCATTCACATGGGCACAGTTAATCATTTTTTCCATCAGTTAAATTCATTTTCCTTTCAATACAATCCTCAGCATAGACTTAATAGTCCTTTCATCTCCATCACTGCCTCTGCATGTATTAGAAATGATGGAGTAAATAATTATCGTAAAATCTCTCAAAACTAAGCAAAACACAGCAAGTACTCCAAAGAATAACAAACAACTAGATGACTGAGACAAAAATGACAATAAGGAATTGCAAATATTTGTCAGCAGTGGGTAGAACCGACAATACTTTGTTCTCAAATTTATCTTGGCTTGAATGAGAAGAATCAGTGAAATAGATATTTAGGTATTATAGAGAATAACTTTCCTATTATTTATGCTTCTGTATATATCTTGTGATCTTTTTCAGCCTCCCTCCTTTCATTCAATCACCCACTTACCTAGCAAACTAGAATGCTTAATTTTATCAAATTTGTATTCAAAACTAGGTTCTATTTTAGTTATTGGTCAAAGTATATTTGGTCTGACCTTGCATATCTTCAGTTCTGTCTCTATGAGCATTTCTGAGATTCTTCCTAGAGTGTACACATATCAAATCTGGTTGTTTTCCCCCATCATTCCATCTAGCTACTCTTTGTACTGCAATCTCATAATTGAATGTCTGTGGAGCTTCACCTTTTCCCTTCACAAGACTCTCTCAGTAGTTGCCTCCTTTATGGAGCCACAGGCTTTCTGTATGCATAAGGCAGCTACCAGCTCCCATATTTTGAACTCTCTCTGGTCCTCTTTCTCAGAGGACATACATACCTTCTCCTGCTTCATACCCTATCCATTTAAAGTCTTCTATTTGACATCACAGTATTTCATAGCCAAAATGACCAATGTATGTAGAAAGCATAGCCAGGAACACAGATGAAAAGACTATATAAATGCAGGCAATCATATATAAATGTGGGTGTAAATATATAATTGTATAATGAGCATGTTGGTTCTTTTTGTATAGAACCGTATGATCATACTTTTTTTAGGTTTATTTATTTATACACACAAGAGCTGGGGTGCAGGACAGAGGTGCATGGAGGGAGTGAGAGGATTCACCATAGACAGAGTGGGGAGCAGAACAGGCAGATCCACTGAAATCCACTGCTGAGGGGAGCAGTGGGGAGACAGGAGAGGACTGCTGCGCCATGTGGGAAGCTCCCTGGCCAGGGATCGAACTCGCACTGCAGTGGCTGTGGATCACTTCATAGTGCTGAGACTTAACCCCTTGAGCCACCCTGATCATACAATTCTTTTGGCAAAAGCGGGTCACTTGAAAACGAAAGGGTTGTTATTTACAATTATGCTAGAGTACAGTGAAATCAAGTCTGACCCTGGGACATATGGTCGTCCTAGCCATGGAGAGAGACTTAGTTTACACAAGTTTAACTAGCAACCTCATGAAATATTTTCCTCCAAAAAAAGAGCGTCTCGATGTAGACACATAATATATTTAGAAATTTCTAAAAACCATTATTATTTTTTAAATGTTTTAAATATTATACGCAAAGTTAAATAATAGAAGAGAATATTTATTTATACCTGAAGATACTCTTTCTCAAAATATATGTGATCATATCTCAAGACACAAACATTTCATTCAATGTTTTGGGAATACTTCTATATGTTACTGAAATTATATATTATTTGTGATATTACACTGCATTATAAACAAGAAATTAAAAGTAAACTCTAGGGCTGAGATGATCATAGTTCTTACACAAGTACGATGTTTAAGTGCATTTGTGAATAAGCATTGTGGCTACAGGTGAACAACTAATGAATAGAAAACACTGCTGTTGTCTAATTGGAACTTGCTAGAAGATTCTTGATTTAAATCATTACTAAGAGAGTGTTTGTAATAAACTATAGATGAAATTTTAAATCTCATTATACCACAGATAACTCAAAGAGTAAAAAGCATAGCAATGTCCTTTAAAAGTTTTTGATCTTTTACTAACCCCAGGTAATCAAAGTACAAAATTGTTGTGAGCTATGAGCTCATTTGGAAAAATAAAGGTTTATTTTAAGTAGTTTTTGAATAAATGCTAGTATTCCCTTTACTTATCAATATAGGATATAATTGCATTGGCACCAAAACATTGACTTTGTAACCAATACAATCCATATATTTTCATATTAGCTAGTGTGTATATTGCAATATTGCATATATGCTCACCCCTACTTTGTCATTGTGCTGTTATGACTATCATTAATTCTTTTTTAAAAAATCTATTAGTAAGGAAGCATTTATTTTGCCATATCATATTTAAACAACTGTCCTCTGTTTTTCAATATTATCAGTTTCCTTTGTAATTCTCTGTATTTTATTTCAGAGGTTTAAAATAAATATATGATCTCTGAGAAGGGGTCCATCTTACCTTAGCAGACTGCCAAAAAATCCATATCACACAAAATGATTAAGGATCCATGATTTAAAGGAATCCGATAAAAAGGGACAAATGAGCCAAGAGTATCATGTATTCATACCTTTAAAAACATTTTTATCACAAATTTCTGTTTCAAAATTATGTATGACCACCTATGATTTTTTGATAAAGGATTTGACAGAATCTATGGTGGATATTTCATGAAAATGTCATTTGGAAATGTCATTAATATATCTCTCACTCTGATTTACTTAATTCTTCCAAAAATACTATTTTAAGGGTTGTAATCTTCTTTGCCCAACATTACACTGAATAGGCTCATTGGTTAGGAAATATTAAGTTCCAAAAGATGGACCCTATTTCTCACCCCAAACTCCTCTAAGGCTGTATACATAACTTGAACAGTAGCATCTAAATTAGGTTTCTGAAAAGATATCTGTGGTTTCCACACCACAAAATGTCAGAAAGTGAGTTGCAAGCTGTAACCAATATCAAGTATGATGTTAACTTTCAAAAAATATTTCACTTTATTAAGATGAAAGTATTCTTGGATGAAATATAAAGTAAAATGCACACTCCTTTCTCATTAGAGAGCAATTAAATTAAAAATAATGCATATTAAGAACAGCATTCCAAGATAGAAAAAACTTAAGAATTTTTGTTTTGTATTTTATTCTATAGTAGATCTATGGGGTGGCTGTCCCCTTACTTAGGGTGTATTTTCAATGTCTGGGGGTTTGTTCAGACATCATGGCTGGGGATGTGGTCTTTGCATCTAGTGTGTAGGGGTCAGAGATGCAGCTAAACATCCTAAAATGCACAAGAACAATATCTACAAGAATTGTAGCCCAAATGTCTGTCATACTGAGACTGAGTGCTCTGGTTCTTATGTTTGAATCCACAATGAGAAAGTCAGACAGGAGCAGCAACCCTCATTAATTAACGCACAATCCTGGGCGTGGAATTTCCATGCTCCTGCTAATATCTCTTAACTATTTTTCTTTTTCTTGTCAAATCAACATGTAAATCTATGAACGTTCTCATGTGTCTCTCAAAGAGTGACACATATCTCAGAGATTGTATGACTTCAGACATTGAATGACTTTCTCAGACATTGTATGACTTTCTCAAGGTACCGTCCTGTATCATCCCCATCATGTGCCTTAGAAGAGCTGTGGTGTACACTGTACACTTAACTCCCTTTTATTCACTTCTAAATGATCCACTATTCTAGAGGAAACCTCAGTATTCCAATGAGATTTCTTCTGATGATATCAATGAGCTTCTTTTACTAAATACGAGAGGCTACAAGTTAACCTTTAAAAAAAAAGCAATTGTTATAGTTACATAAACAGGCTAAAGAATGCAATTCATAGGAGCATATAAAATGATATAGAAGAAAAATGAATGTCCATGAATGGTTAAAACTAGTCTATAGTGTAACTTTCTTCATAAAGAATAATACCTGAGAAGAAAAAGATACAGCCCGAATCATGCTTTACAGTGAGGGACTGGAGAACTCCCTCATAAAAAAGCTATCCACGAAACACATAGCTCCAGAACTTGGTCTGGCAGACTGTTACCTATGCTTGATTCATAAATAAATCAGCACATTTTTTGTGCTAGCTGTGTAAGTTAGTGTCTGTTTTATGAACCGATAGTTTAGGTCACCAATTTCCCAGTGTATAGGTATTCATTTCCCGTCTAAGCTAGTGACACTTGAGTTAAGACTCAAGAAAGAATAATTACTTGCCAAAGAGGATAGTTTTAAAATAAAACCTTAGAGGACTAGTTTTTTTTTTTTTAAGATTTATTTTTTATTTATACATGCAGGCTGGGGTACAGGCCAGAGCCGCGGGGCGGCGAGAGGGTTCACCAGAGATGGAACGGGTAGCACAACAGGCAGATCAGAGATACACTGCTGAGGGGAGCAGTGGGCGAGGCAGGGGAGGTCTGCCGTGCCATGTGGGATTCTCCCCGGCTGGGTGTCGAACTCGCGTCGCCGCTGCTGACAGCTCCACAGCGCAATGCTTAAACACTGCGCCACCAGGGAGGCCCCGTTAGAGGACTAGTTTTATGACACTTGTGTTAGGGCTTACCACGAGATTCACACAGTATCCTATTTTTTCTGAAACATCCTATATAACTTTGGATCTACTATATCAGAAAATGGAAGGCTGAAAATGAATACATTTCTAGTTTAAATGAGGAAATGTCTGTATTTTTTTTACCCCTATCAAGTCTAGAAATTTCCCACTCTTCAGCAAATTTATGAGAACACTATCTCCATTTTTTGTTTCCAAATTTTCAAATCTTTGCAAACATTGTATTTCTAACTTAGTCACAAGTATACCAAGCCTAGAAAGTCATGTTAATTAAGCACCTTCATTCATTCAATGCAAATTTTACGGAAGTGTTAGGTTCACTGCAACATATATGGAAAGACAGAGATTCCTAGGTACATACATAGTGAACCCACACATTCATAGTCTCCCATTATCAACATTCCCCCCCAAACATGGCGCATTTGCTATAATTGATAAAATTATATTAACATATCATAATCATTTACAGTTCATAGTTTACACGGGGTTGACTCTGGGTGTTATGCATTCTGTGGGTTTGGACAAATGTGTATGGACCTGTATTCATCATTACAGGTATGTACAGAATATTTTCATTGCTCTAAAAGTCCTCTGTTCCCCACAATCAAATTGTTTAAGACTCAGTTCACATGCTTTATGACTCACTTCACTTACCGTAATCTCTTCCAACTCCATCCATGTTGCAGCAAATGCCATAAATCTGCCTTTTTCATTGCTGAGTAGTATTCCATTGTGTGTGTATGTGCCTCCAATCCTGATCTTTCTTTCACCCTGGCCCTTATAGAATCCAGAATGCCTTGCTCATAGAAGTCCTTCCCTTCTCTGATCTTAGAACATTCACTTAAAAAAACTCACAGTTCCGGGTCTCCCTGTTGGTGCAGCGGTTGAGTGCTGCGCTATGGAGCTGTTGGCAGCACACGATGCGAGTTCGATGCCCAGCCGCGGAGAATCCCACATGCTGCTGCAGACCTCTCCTGCCTCGCCCGCTGCTCCCCTCAGCAGTGTGTTTCTGATTTGCCTGTTCTGCTCCCCACTCTGTCTCTGGTGAACCCTCTCGCCGCCCCATGCCTCTGGCCTATACCCCAGCTTGTATGTATAAATAAATCTTTAAAAAAAAAAACCTCACAGTTCCTTTTTTTTTTTTTTGCTGCCCTTTGAGATGTAAATCCTTTAAAAAACCTCTTGCCAGTTTTATAGTCTGAACCTTTCTCAAGGACCCGAGAACCATCCCTTAGAAACATAAACATTAAAGATGATTATGCCTTATCTTCCAGTCCTGTGGCAACCTGAGTTTAGTGGACCCCTTGCTCAAAGTTGTAAAACTCTCTCTAATCATGAAGAAAAGAATATTTTTTTTCTCTTAGATAAAGCCAATTAGCAAATATAAATGACCTAAGACTCCTCCAGTTTCTTAAAATATATCTGGTCCTTTGATTCCGTGAAGTTGAGTTCATGCTGTGTTCTGATCTTGCTCCCATACTGAAATAATAGTAAAAAAGTGCGTACTTCTTGCTTAATTAAGTGCATTTTTTTGTTTGGCACATTGCAGCTTTCTTCTCTTTGGTGGGCATATTTTTGTCATCAGCTTTCGTAGTCTGTAGGGGACTTACTCGCTTTCTTTCCTTACAATAACTTTATATAGGATGCAATTGAAATCTTTTGCTGTTTCGTATGTTTAGGTGATATGAATTATTTTGTGCTTTCAACAGGGATTGGAGAACAGAATTGCTTTCCTAGCTTCAGGGACTTACAGTTTGCTTTTTGATTGTTTCTAAGAAGTGATTAAAAAAAAATGTCTTAGCACTTTCTACTATTTGCCTCCTCTGATTTACTCTCCCACTTTTCATCTGTTTCATCTTTTCTCTTTCCCCCTGTTGTCTCTGTCCTTCCTAATTCAGATTATACTCCTAACAATATCTCTTCAAGGCAAGAGTTTTTCCTCAGAGGGAGCTTTTGTTTGAGAGTTTCAAGAATTCATATTCCCTAGGCAGTGTTCGCTCTTTCTAACCCTCTGGTTCAGGTTTCCAACATCCCTTTGTAAGTTGCAACTTATAAAATTCCATCAATTTTTCTTGCTTTGCTCAGATTATGCCATGTTTTCCAGTGCCAACCTGCTAGACATTTTCCTTTTCCATTCTCGACATTATCTGAGACCTATTGCTGTCTTTCTGATTCCTCTAGCGAAGTGTCTGATACCACTCAGGCCTTTAATTGGAGGAGGCTGGTGCATCCCACAATCATTTTATGACTCCTCAATGTAATAAATTGAGTTGTGTCCCCTAAAATAATGTTGAATTCCCAATTTTTAGTACCTGTGAATATGACCTTATTCGAAAAAAAAAAAAAAAGATGAAATCTCTAGGGTGAACGCTCATCCAGTAGAATTGGTGTCCATATAAAAGGGGAAATTTTGTACACACACATAAACATACACACACACAGGAGAATATATGAGAACACACACAGAGGTAAAGAACAAACACGAGCACACGGGCTAACCATCTACAAACAGGGAATGTGTAAAGGTACTGGAAGACAGATGAAGAGCCTGGATTAGATTCTTCCTGTGGAGTCTTCACAGGAACATAACCTCCATAACCTTGGTGAAGCCTAGACTTTAGACTTCTGATTCTAGAGAGACAATAAATTTCTAAAATAAATTTCAAAATGCCACCTATTTTGTAGTACTTTGTTATGGTAGCCCTAGAGACCTAATATAAACAGGCTACCGACATTCAGTTTAGGGAAAGAGAATTTCCTTGACTATTTTATTTTGCTATTCAAGTAGTTCTGCCTATTTTACGAAGATCTGGGGCCATTCAAAATTACGGCCATAATCCTCATAGTATTTCTCTTATTTTACTTTTAAACTCTTCCTTCTTTTCACTTAGAGAAGCTACCTCTACTTGCCTTGGCTTACATCAGTCTGTCCATATTTCTTACTTAATTTGTTCCTAAAAATAAGATGATCATTTAGCTGTAGCAACAAATCCCTGGAGGTAAAGACAACAGTTTTCATGTCATTGCAGCAAATCATGTTGTAGCTGATGGTTAAGTGCCACCAACTGGCTCGTGCTCTTTGAAAACACAGCAAGAGAACACAGATCAATGGCAATGTCAACTCTCAGTCTTGACCTGATTATCACTTAGCAGAAGTTTATTGGCCAGTGCAGCCACACATTACGGTACTCTTATGCTTTTGCTAATGTGATGTTTCTGTGCTGTATTCAGAATTTCTCTGTGTATAATTAATTATTTATCATAATCGCAATGTTCAAGCTCCATTGAAGTTCTGTTTTGCTAAATCTACTTTAATGTGAAGCAATTCATCCTAATGCCCAACACAGAGGTCCATTCAAGCAGCACATCAGCATGTTCCACTTTATCTGGCTTAGGTCTTAAATTCTGATTCACAAGAGAGGTATAATAGGTCAGCGTTCTCTCCCCCATTCAGTCATATTATTAGTCAACTCTCTCTAACCTAACATCTTCAAGACCCACTCTTATAATCTCCCCTATTTTGCCCATACATTTTAGTTACATTCTTCTAATAAAGGTATCATTTGCTCTCCAAACAAGATGGAATTAACCTCACTTATTTGTCTGTGGGCAATAAAAACAAGGCACTTGCTAGTGACAAAAATCCTTCTGCAAGACATTTTTTTCAGATCTGATTTGCATGACCAGGTAAAGAGAGACTGTTGTCTTCAAAAAGGTGCTGGAAAGGCTACTTTTTCTTTGTGCAGACTACTCAGGAGCTTCTGACAGTTTACAAAAATAGTTCACTATACAACCTCACATTTTTATTTGGCCTCATCCATTAATATTCTAGAATTACTGAGAAGTCAGTTCTTCCCTTTGTAACTCATCAATCAGACCAGGTGAAAGTCTTACGAACTGTGATTCTACTACACATCATGTGCTTCCCACCTTACTTCTGCCATTATTCTTTATTTGGATTTTATTGGAAAGAGCCTGAGATAAGACTTTACTCAGGTAAAGAATGTTGAAGACTCCCATAGCTCAAGTCAGGACAGCTTATTTTGGGGCATAAACTAGATTACACAAGTATCAGTCAGTGTCTGTATGGTGGGGATGCAAATGTGTGAGTTGGTATTGAGGAGGTCATTGAGAGATGACCCCAGGTTGCCCTGAACCTGGGTCAGGTCTCTTCATCCCCAGTCCTGTCGTTGAATGGCATTATGCCTACTACTCCCTGCTAGCAGCTATTGCAAGGATACAGTCTTGGGAGAATAAGTTGTCGTTGAGACCATCAGGCTGTACATATGACTGAACCCCATAAGGGCTTCTATATGAACTCTAAATATCTGGTGTGAAGGAATAGAAATCTACTCATCTTGTACCACCCAAGACAATCCTCAAGTGTAAGTTCCCTTGATTATTAACCTGGCACTTACCAGCTGGAGTGCCCTGCTTCTTTCTTTGTTCTCTCCTTGCCCTCCATGTATGGGGTCCAGTTTCAGATTTCACTCAGGAAAACCAATCATTTACACAATGAAAATAGAATGTAATTTCTTCTTTACAACCTAGAGAACTGCCTGAGGCTTATTTTAGACCCCAATTTGACAATGCTTAATAAACTGACATATGCCTTTTATATGTGAAATGACTAAAAGACAATGGTCATTTGGAACAATACAATTATAAATGTGAGCGATTTGCATATTGGAATGAAATCTGGGAACACTTTCAAATGTCACTCCCCAAGCATGGTAAAACTTATCATACTACTTTGTCATAAGAAGGAGAAAAAGAATTCTGTTAATACCAATATTTGCACTAACTTTTTTATTTCTAATGATAGAATTTTCATTTAGTTTCCCAAGGGAAAAATAATTGAATTAAAGAGAAAAATATTTGTGTGCAACTAATAATATCTCCCCCATAAGGAAGCAGATTGTAACCATCACAAAAGGTCGTGAAGGCCAGGCAGCTTCATAGTTTGTGTGTGTGTGTGTGTGTGTGTGTGTGTGTGTGTGTGTGTGTGCGTGCGCATATGTGGGTGTGCATACTATTTTTGCAACAGTTTTAAGGAAAATTATGTCAAGTATTTGTACAGTCATTTCCTCAAAATAACTTGAATATAATTGAAGCTGCATTAGCATTTGCTCAATTTCTGATGAAAAAGACCTAAATCTTTTTAATATATTTTTAAAAGTTGAAAATGAAAGTTAAAATACTTAAGTTCTTTATATAGAGAATGCAAACCATTTGGTGATATTTTATAGTAAATGAAAAACTTCACTGAAAAGTAATTTTAGTTTTGTAATATATATTATATATCTATATGTAAATTGTCACTGAATTATAACTTTTAATTTTCTTCCTTTGTTCCCTAAAATGATACTTCTGGTCAAATATAAGATTTTTATATCTATAGGTTAAGCTATTTATATATATATATATATAATATATATATATAGGACAGGATTTTGGAAACATTAAGAAGCACAGGTGGAAATATTTAGAGATTTGTAATCCTTTTTTAAGGTTTATTTATGATCATATATCTAGAAATTATAGAAACTACAGTTGGTAATTCACATCCCTACTGAGAAAACAGTAGTTTGGAAGCACTGTTAGTTTTTTCTGAACATATAGCTTTAATTTCATTCAAATGGTAGAAACATACTTTAATGCAAAAAGCTGTGGCATCTTACTGATGAATGAGGTTAGTCATTTCAAATGTAAATTTACTATCTGGTTAAACAATCATGATAAGTATCGTTTAATAACAATCTTAACTTTTGGGGTGGCTGTGTATGTTAATACATGTTACAACAACAATGCAAATATTGGTCATCTATATGGCACGAGGATATATCTTGGTGAGTAGTTTTCTTGGTTTCTTTTGTGCCATCTCAGAATTAATTATATTAATCTCAATTATGTCTAAAGGAGGACACAAATTCTTCGGTCGTTACAGTGAACATAAACAGTCTAATGGATGCTAATAAGCCCCTAGATAAGCACCCAGTTTGTAAATAATGGAATTATCTTTTCTGTTATAAAGTTTCTAACTACTTTCCACTTTTGCAACATGGTGGGCTAACCACAGACTTTCAGTCCACCGTTGAATTCAACCTGGACTCTGGAGGACCTTAAAATGTTGTCTGTGGATTTCTAGTGCCATTTTATGCTCTGTGAGTTGCTGAAAAAGAGAGCACCATTTCAGGATGCTGATATTATGAAATGATTCCTATTTTATTTATATTTCAACAATTTGAAAAGAAATAAAAAAACTGTCATTGGAAATCTGTGATTGTTATGTCGCATCCTCACTTGCCCTAAAATAATTACATAATTTAATTAATCTTGACTAGTATAATTTACACTCTTGTTTGTTTCTGTTAGAGTTGTTCTTTTCATTGTTGTTATTGCTCTGCATTTTAACTGCAACTCACAAACATTAATTGAGATTCAGCAACCCTTCACTATAACATAAAATTAGTGGTGGCAAAAATAACGTAAAAACTTTTGCAGCAAATAATAGCATAAATGTAAAATGGTCAACAGAAACCCAAGGTCTGCCCGGATAATGAAGTCTGTGGCTCCAAAATGTTGTCAAGTCACCTGAAATATAAAATATGATATAGACCTGATTATGAAAATATGGAGATGAAGAACCTAATTGAGCTGGAGATCCATTTCCTCCAAATCCCACTGCCTTTTCTTGGCAACCTTATAAACATGGCATGACACCTTCGAAATTTCATATCATTTCCCAAACAGCATTGCTTGCTACTCTCTAAGAAAGGAATCATAGTTTTATAGAGAATAAATACAAAATAACACTTGCAAGTTTAAAATTGATGAATTATATTTCTAAACATAGAGAAGAGACCATAAATGCAGAGGTCTTGTAGAAAGCTATATATCTAGTTTAGTAAAAATATACATGTTTTTGTATATATTAAACATGCTCTGGAGTTTGTAGGGAAAAAAACTACAAATATAATGACAAATATCAGGCAGTATGAGATGTTGGCAAAGCACTTTTTTAAACCGATATTTTTTGGGCATCGCTCAACTATTATCATATTTTTCTGGCTATATTGTTTGTTTGTTTGTTTGTTTGTTTTTGCTTAACACTTGGGTGGAACCAATTATGCAGAAGTTAGGAATCAGCTTCTGGCCCTTTGGTAATGCCTCTGCTAAAAAGACAGGGTCACCAGATTTTGGTCCGTTTATCACAGAAGTTCATTTCATAGGACAACAGGTCTATTTAGGCAGTTTTGTTGCAAATTGTAAGGAAGGTAGAAAAAAATATTTATTTGGATCAATATCAATGGAATTAGAGTTTTGTGTACAATAAATAGAAAAAAATGATACATGTAACTACATGCTAATTTGGTTATGATGTTGGTAATGATGTTGGTTAACAATAGATTGATTTGTCTCCAGACTTTTAAAAATGAATTAAACATTTCATATAGCTTTGCTTTCAGTTTATTTACAGTTGGTAGTCTGTTGGTATAACAAACTTTAATTAAATGGATAATGGGCACAGGGAAGCATACAGAGCACTATTCTATACCTTGGTGGTTGACTTTGATTTCTGATATTCCCTGAATCTAGCTTATTCATGTCTATATGGAGATAATATTAAAAATCAATGGTCTTTCTCTGAGGAATGAAATATTATAGGTACAGTGTCAGAAATATTGCCATTCCTAATTCCTGGTCTTAAAATTTCATATATGCATGTAAGTATATATATACTTGTATACATATATTATTTACATGTATATGTGTACCTATATAGACCACCATTCAGACATATAAATTTTTTTTTGTTTGCTTATTTGTTTATTTATTTGCTGCAATGTTTCTTAGAGGGAAAATGGGGAGCCAGATGTCAGACTCAAAGGCATGGCAATACCTTCCAAAGTGAAATAAACCTCACACTTCACTCTCTTCATAATAAAGGCCTTTCTCTTCTTTCTCTTTATTTTGACTTTAAAATCTTTTCCTCTATAACTCTAGAGACAAGTGCCTTAAAACGATTAGGAAAATCTTATTAACACGGTTGAAATCTGTAGACATGTTGTAGGTATAATGGAAACTTTGAATCTTTGGTGGTGGGGATGAATGATAACTTGGATTTGTGGAGGTGTGAACCTATACCCCTAAAACACATACAGTGTTGTAAATCAATGAAAACAAATGGTAAAATTTTGAAAAGCAAAACATTTTCAGCATGTTTGAACCATGCATTTGCAAATAGTAAAGGTCATCATTGATATATATTAATGTGAACACCCATGCAAAAATGGTACCTAAGCTATATACACAATCTTGTGAGTTATATGATATTCTTGGATTTTATTTCACTGTGCATTGATAATATAAAATATAACTATTAGCTAGAAAATTAAAAGTTAAATTGGATTAGGTCTAGCTTAAATTTTGGCTAAATGAAATATTTTCAGTTCCATTAGTATTTAGCCTTACTTTAATATACATGGCATGTATATGATCACATTCATTAATCTTAACATAATTATCTAACATGAGGACTTGGTATTATATCTAGTGTAAGTTTTTTCTGTAATTGGCCCTGCTATAGTAGTTTAAGATTTAATTGAAAAATACAATTCCTTTCTTTAAAATATTTTCTGTGAAGTCCTCCGTTACTGAACAATTATTGTGCAGTGAAGAAGGACTTTCAGAAACAAATACTTTCTCAAAAAAAAAGTGTATGGTTCTTGATTATTTTTTAAGTCTTTCGTCTGAAAAAGTTATAGTTCACTTTGAGATGATAACAATAAATCACAGTAGACAGCTGGAAGTAGCATAACACTTAAAAAATGAAAGCACTATGGATGTTTTTCAAAGTCAGTTGCAATGTCTTGTGAATACATTTTCCCATGTAGGTCTAGAAAAATCTTCTAGGCAGTATGTTTATTAAGAAATTATTCAAAGCAAAGATAGTGAAGGAAAAGATAAACAGCTGGGATTACATAGAACTAAAAATCTTCTGTACAGCAAATGAGACATTCACCAAAACAAACAGACAGCCCACTGACTGGGAGAAAATATTTGCACTTCATACAATAGACAAGGGTTTGATCATAAAAATCTACAAAGAACTCACACAACTCAACAAAAACAAACCAAAAAATCCAGTCAAAAAATGGGCAGAAGAACTTAAAAGACACTTTTCCAATGAAGTGCAAATGGCAAACAGACATCTGAAAAAATGTTTAACACCCCTCTGAATCAGGGAAATGAAAATAAAAACTCCAATGAGATACCACCTTACACCAACAAGAATGGCACACACTAAAAAAAAAAAAACAGAAAACAACAAATGTTGGTGAGGATGTGAAGAAAAAGGAATGTTCCTACACTGTTGGTGGGACTGCAAACTGGTCTAACCTCTATGCAAAGTGGTATGGCGAATTCTCAAACAGCTAAAAATGGAGCTTCCGTATGACCCAGCAAATCCACTCCTAGGAATATATCCAAAGGAAACAAAAACAGTAATCCAAAAGGTCACATGACCGCCTATGTTTATTGCAGCACTATTTGCAATAGCTAAAACATGTAAACAACCCAAATGCCCAGAAATTGATGACTGGATCAAGAAAATGTGGTATATGTATGCAATGGAGTACTATTCAGCAATCAAAAAAGATAAACTAAAGCAATGCTCAACAACATGGATGGAGCTAGATGGGATCATGCTCAGTGAAATAAACCAGAAGGAAAAAGTATCACTTTTTGAATGGTATCACTTATAGGAGGACTATAAGAGAGCCAAATGAGAAATCAGAAAGAGAAAAAAAAAATAGCATACAAAACATAACAAAAGCAAAAACTAGCAGATGACCACAAATAAGAGACATTCTTCAGGGAAGGGGGAGGAAGTGAGACCAAAATAGAGGAAAAAGAGCACAAGGGACTATGGTGATGGTTCACAGGTGAATTGGTGCTGGGAAACCTACGGGGTGATACACAATAATGTAAAAGATATAAATTAAATTTTACAAAAAGGTCAAAGGTAGCAGTAAAATTACAAAATATATAAAAAAGAAATTATTCAGTAATTCACATAAATCAGTGACTGATAGTTATTTGAAAATGAATTTTATGTAGTTTATTCATAAGTCTTACCTTTCCTTTTTTTTCCTTTCTGATGTGATAGGTGTTAAAGCTAAACTAGGAAAAGAACTACATGGACTCAGAGGAAAATATTTTTGCTCCCTTATATTCTTCATAGAGCCAGTAAACTTTTTATAGAGGAATACATTTGTCACATTTCCTAGTCCTTGCATTAACCACTATCTTTAATTTCCTAGTATTGGACACAAATAAATGACCAACACAAACTACTTGTTATCACATTTTCCTGGCTATTTATCAAATACCAATTAAAGCAGAAAGAACACTACCTAATTGCAAATTACTAGGTAAACTTGTGCTGTTCATATTTTCTAACTTCATATTCCCAAACTTTTTATAATTAATTTTTGGTTTAAAAGTTTAGTTTTTTTAATTGCCTTGCATTTTTTTTGCCCAATGTTTAGAAGCATAACAGAAAGAATTTAACATGTTTTGTTTTTGTTTGAGTTTGTTTTCAAGTTATAGTCAATGCTTTTTAAGAGAAACTGCTGGTTTATAATATTATATGAGTAATAATATGCCCTAATGAGGACTTTTCTATGTTTCCACAAGATATCTGGAAAACTGCAATTAATAACTATTTCTTAACACTGGCATATAAAACAGACACTTTATTTTCCAACTCTCAGGAAAAAAAAAAACCTACACAAATAAAAAGTGAATGGAGAATAACGCGTAAAATAAACAGTGTTGTGCTTTGCTTTGACTGATGAAAAAGGCCTTGTGCCTGTGAAAGAATGAAAAAGAACTCTTACTCCTTTTCCATTGCCTTCTTTCCCTACATGGACAAGAACACCAGGGAGTCAGCCCTCGATGTCCAAAGAGTTGTGCTTAAAACAGCCAGTAAAATATTCAGAATTGGGCCCTGCATTATGCGATAAAGCAAAAGGGCAGAAAGCATAGAGACAGGAAATACCAATAGTACCTTGACATTTAGAAGTAATAATCTCTACCAGCCTGTAACTGGGGCTGAGGACAGAGTGGTGTTTTCTTTCATGACAGCTCTAGGAAAGGATCTTTAACTTCAGCGACTGAGGTGTATTTTTGTTATGTGATCCATCATTTCAGTGTGACCAAAAACTAGTCAGTGGTGGGAAATATAAAAAGACTTCATAAATTACGAAATGAAGATACGCATCATCATAAGGGTCAAATACAATTGAAATTAAATGTTCCAAACTGAGAATGACTCTTTTCTAGGATTAGGATAAAACTAATTTAAAATTAGTCAGAAAGCTCGGAACGCCACAAAACCCTGAGAGTGTCTAGCATTATTTTGCTGATTATTCCAACACAAAACAGCCAATGGAGACATTAGGGTCTTGCCTCAAGTGTTTTGAATTAGATTATTTCTAACTTTTTTATAAGAGTTATTTTTCTTTGTCTAATCAGAAGTGGGCTTCTCTTCCAACATTTTATGGGGTAGACTCAAGCATTTGTTGGTAATCACCCACCCACGATCAGCTTTGCTTGTGTTCCAATCTTTCTTATAACCTCTCTGTAAGAAAAGTGACCGGCGGTGATAGAGTCCATCACAACTTCATTACCTGTCTGCGGAAGATTAAATGAGCAGGAACTTCTGTTACTTAGAATCCCTAGTGAGCAACAAACTGGCACAATTTTTATTCTGTGACTTCTAGCAGAACGATAAAAGCATTCCATGTTCAATTTGTTAAAATTTGGAATTCATATATCGAAGAAGCTTACACAAGGATCTTGCCTGGGCTTACCTGAAAACAGAAATGAGTAACGCTCGTGGTTTCTTACCTCCGTGTTTTTCAAAAGACCAGGGAAAGTCATGAAGTGTGTTGTGAGTGACAAGATAGATTTCTAGCCTATGAAATATGATTTAAACAGGGAGCTCCCAAAACTAATTCCACCATATTTTTCTTTACCGCCATTAATCTCTGAAGTGGAATTTAATGTTATATGTAACTTTAGATTCTTATAATTTATATCTGTAACATTGTCATACCAATATTTTCTATTATTAAATAGCATTTAGCACATAATATGTAAATTCAACCTGAAATTATGTCATATTGTAATTAAGTGATTGCTTTAACTATTTCTGTATTGTTGGAAACATTAATGTTTTAACTATAGATAAGATACATTCTTGGTATGAATAAAAATAAAACATGCAAGCTGCTATCATAGGGGTTATACACATTGGCACATTTTTCATATAAACTTAGTAAATGGGAGAATTTCAGTTTCATTAAATGTCCTATCAATGATCATATTGCAGGATCATATTGATAGGATCAAATGTCCTATCAATGATCATATTTATCTGCCTAGTCTTTTTTTTTCTCATTCAACTAGTAGATGGTAATAAAAATGAATGCTTATTGCTTCTGCTAGTTACCAGAGATTTTATTGAATGTTTTGCATTTATTAAGATATTTAAATTTCATTTTACAGATGGCAAAACTGAGATACAAATATGCGGTAAGCTTACCGAAGTCTTCTCAGCAATAGACAGGAATGTTTGGATGCAAAATATTGCAGCTGGCTAGAGACATTATATTTGATGACAAGCTTAACAGACAACTCACCAGACATACAGATGACAAGTAAGCCTCTGAAAAGATGTCCCACATTATATGCCATGTGGCCTTGAATTAAAGCCCAGCACATGAGTACATTTATATTTTTTAGGAAACCAAGGCCATTGCTAGGAGCTGTACAGGTTTCACATACACATAAATATTCACAGTTCCAAAAGCGTTTGTTGGTGTGAGGTGTTGAAGACTTCCAGACAGCACTGCATTTTGTGAGCAGAGCAGCAGAGCCTGGCAAGAAATCAGTTACCTGGAGAAGACACAGCTAAATCTGGGTCCACACATATTATTAGCTTGCCTTGCTAATATCAATTACACTGTGAAATGGACAATAAGCTAATTTCTACTATAGGCTGCCTATTCATCTACATGTGTCTGGGATCCCAAATATAGAATGCAAATGTAACACAAAAAATGTAATCCAGACAAATCTCTAAAAGAGTCAGACATAGAATTTTATCTTTGCCTAAGTTTGACATTGTCTTCTAGGGAAGAATATTCAAATCTTTTTTATTTTATTGGGAATTACAAAAAAGAAACTAATGGACCCATCATGGAAGAAGTAAAGTAGAAAGTTGAATGAAAATTCATGATTTTTCTCAATATTACTTTTACTACAAAATCTAGCAATCAATCAATCAATAAATAACAGAAGAACTGGCCAATCAAGATTCTGTGTTAGAGTCTACTAGAGTTAGTAACACTCAAAGTGATTTGAATATTAAGGAAACAGAAAGAGAATAATCTGAGTAGTGTAAGTGTGTTTTATAATGTGAGTAGTATAAGTGTATTATGACTCAAATAATCATGATTTAAGTAAAATCAGAAAAAAAAACCTTTAACTTATGTTTTTTGTTTTGTTTTGTTTTGTTTTTTCAGTTTCTACCAGAAAGCTGTCTATATACCTTGGGACAATTTTGTGATGATAAAACCTAGTATTTTCAGTAAATCATTATTTCTTATGTTGTTATTTTTAATACATGAGTATGCTTTTAAAACTATATTTGAAAAATTGAAGCAAACTGTCTATCTTGGGATAGATATTTGATCCCTGAGAAGTATTACATAATCAAATAACTAATGACCATCAGTTTCTTTTGGAAAATCAACAATTGATGGGATGACTATAAATAAAACATTTGTGAATTAATATACCAATCTAAACTTTTAATGATTATGGAATTTTATATTAACAATACTTATAAAACTGATGTTAAACTTATGTTCACATATTTATATATATGGAGTATATAACCATATTATTCTTTTGAAAAAAGAATAAAAAACAAAATCTTGACCTTTGTTAACCTTTCTTCACCTACATTCCATACTTAGTAATGGAAATGATTGTGAAGTGATATAGGATTGTCTTTTCTCCATAAGCCTCTGCTTTTCTCTAAATTCTCAGAAAATGTGTGAATTTCCAACACAGTAGTTGTTTAACTTTTTGCCTTATTATGAGAATAAATAAAATTAAATTCATTCTTCTATTTATACTCTTTTTTATTTTGTATATTTTAATTTCCCAAATAACAGAAACATGGCTGTTACAAAACCACACAAAGAACACTTACTCTGAAAGTTTCCATGGTAGTAGCTCTAGCTGCTAATTTTTAGTTTCAAATTTTGTTCAAACCGTAAATGATCCGTAGTAACTTGAGATCTATAATTAGAAATGAGAACTAGTTTAGTGTCATAATTTAGCAGAAAACACATTTAAAAAATACCTTAAGCAGTATTAAAACTGCTACCCCCATTTTAAAAACAATCTTCATCCAATTGAAAAAGGAGAATTAAGTGAAAAATGTATTTATTCAAAGATGTGTCTAAGACTTAATCCACATACTGAGCTTATCTACAGCTAAAATGTTCTTTAAAACTCTGGTTTTTCATTTTTGTCTCTCAGTGGGACATTACACTCCATATTTGTACTGCTGCTCTAAATTCAGGACATGTGAAAAAGAACACAATTGCATTTAAAATTTTATGTTTCTTCTACATCTTCTGTGTCAGGATTTTTAAAATCTTACAGAAATTGAACACTAAGGATGCTGAACAAATAATTTTGCTGTGAGATTCAGAAAAGTGCATTTTAGCAGACATATCAAGATGTGTTAATCTGATGGTTCTTGCTCTAAATCTTAGGGAAAAAACATTCTTACTCATATTTTATGCTTCGTGGATAAAAACCAGTGGTGGGTTTCCATTTCTTTGCCCATCCAAAACAGTCTTTATCCATTTCTTGTTCAGATTTAAGGAATTCATCAGCTAGTACTCGTGATGGTCTTCCCATAAATACAGTTCTTTGTCTCATTCTCTTAATAAAAATAAAAGCTTTATTGTACACCAGGGAATGTAAGTAAATAATTGTTATCAGAGTAGTAAGATCTTCCACGGTTTGTACTATTTTGATAAAGTTTATTTCCAATTGTTTAATTCCTGAGTATATATTTCCAGCACCATAAGTAACTTATTCAAGGGTTCAATTACTCTGGAAAATACAAAATGACTCATGGATCTGGCCCACAGGGATGCTAGCTGATATTGGGGAGCAGTAAATGGACTGTTCACAGTGTCTATAGGGTGTGTGTGCTTAGCCCGGCTGCTGTGTTCAACAAGGAGAGAAATGGGACCTGACACGCTTAAAGGTTATGCCCCATAAGACTGAAAGCGTTTGCAGAACTGGGCATGTTGAAAGGACTAGAAACACAGATGTGTTTTCTATTCACAGGAGGCAGAAAACTCAAATGAAAGAAAAGTATCTGAGGAGTCTCCCTGCTGGCCTAAGGGTTGAGTCTCAGCACTACCACCACCAAGGCTGAGTCGATCCCTGGCCAGGGAGCTCACCCTGTCTCCCCGCTGCTCCCCTCAGCAGTGTACTGCAGTAGATCTGCCTGTTCTGCTCCCCACTCTGTCTCTAGTGAATCCTCTCACCCACTCACCTCTGGCTTACACCCCAGCTCTTCTAAGCAAAAATTTAAAAAAAGAAAAGAAAGAAAAGCATATAATTATGAACAACAGGGGTTGAACCTTAACTTGTATTTCATTTTGATCAAACTTTGTAGTTCATGTTGATGAACTTCTATTGGTACAATTTTTTTTTTAAATAATGGGTTTCTTCTTTTTTTTTTAATACACTGCTGAGGGGAGCAGCAGGTGAGGCAGGAGAGGTCTGCCGCACCATGTGGGATTCTCCCTGGCTGGGCATCGAACTTGCATCATGGGCTGCCGACAGCTCCACAGCACAGTGCTCAACCGCTGCACCACCAGGGAGGCCCCCAAAAATAATGGGTTTCTAATGGAGCGTCTGGTAATTGGTTTTTTCAAGGAAAATGTCAAAGTCCTAAAGTTTTATAAAATAGGTCCTCTCTACATCATTGACCGTGAACCATGGCGATGCGTAAATACCTGAACATTTTCAGAAATCATTCTGGAAATCCTGGGTTGTTATGATCATTTAGTGGTCATTGCATCTATCAAAATTGGCATAGGAGGCATGCATGCTTTCACCATGCTTAAAAGAAAAAAGTTTAGCAAAATGTTTATAAGGAATCTTTTTTTTTTTGAGAAATTAGCCATGAGTCTCAAAACTGCACACTTGATTTTCTCCTTTTTCAGCCTCGCAAATCATTCATAGCCCTTGGATTTGAGATTTTACCTGCATTTTACATATATATATATGTATATATTATATAAAATATTTATATATAATATGTATAATAGATTTTTATATATTAACTATAAATATATTATATAAATATATTGAAAGCTTTATATATTTATTGCACATAAAATATATATCATTTAAATATATAGTTATAGTTTATATATAAATATATATATATATATATATACACATAAAACCTTAGGAATATGCTGACAGATTGAAAGACTTTTAGCCCCTCAGATGTCCTCTAAAATTTGTTAAAATTTTGAAAGCTCCTTTAATTACTTTATCTCTACCTGTATCTTTCAGACACTGCAACAAGAAACTAGGAGGCCTGAGCAATCTCTTTAGATCATTTCACAGACTCATGAAGTTCAAGTTTTCTTTTTCATGTTATTGCAGTCAACAGTTTCATTAAAATTTCTGCCACACAGACACATTGTCCTATCCCCATCCTTCCATCTTAGTGTCTTTTATTATAGTTTCCATCAATTTCCTTGAGATCATTCTTGCTTCTGCTACTTGTGTGGGTGGTAACTGTGAATGTTTTGACATGTTTATGGTTCACTACTTAGTATTCTCATTTTACACATCAGAATATTTTCAATTAATTCTCTTAGTCTTAATTTGATATATTGGCAGTATTGACTTTCTAGATATGACTTAAGATTTGTTACCATGGAAGATACTGGAAAAGACTCTCAGCTGTCTCATTAAAACACATCCTGTCACATCTTTTGATATTTGCAGTGGAACATAGAAATATCTAGCACAAATATTATGGGACATCATTAGTCAACAGTATTTTGTGTCTTCCTATAATAGGCAACAAATAAATGATACAATCCACTACTAAAATGCAAATATTGGCAGTGGCAGAATGCACTTATGAGGTGGTCTTAACTAATTTCTCCCACTATTATTAATAAGTTAATAATTAAGATGTGTTTTGAAAGGATATAATGCTTATCTTTAATTTAATTTCAAGAAGTCTGCTTGATGGATAAATCCTGTCATCAAAGTCAATTAAAATATTTTACAAACTGCCATTTTGCTATTCATTAGTAGGAATCACATTGAAAGAAATTGCAAGGTACTTATTCAAGACCTGACTCATCAAGATTTATATATTCAAAGATTTTATTGACCTCAGAGTCAATGGAACTTCAGGCAGAAATTTTGCCTGAGCAAACACAGCTGAATCAGGACCCAAATGAATTAATTTAGTGCCTATCTGCAATATAGATTGGAAATCTTCCAAAATGAATGTGTAAATTGAAGGAGTCTGGTTTTTAAATGTAAAATTGAAATGCTTGCTATCTCTCCTTAGCAATATAAGGATAAATATAAACCTATTGTTAAGCAGCACATATTTTTTCTAACAATTTAATGATCAAATTAATTCAATGCTTCAATTTAAACTTCAAGTTTCAGTTTGGTCTTGTCATTAAAAAGTTTGGTTGACTCCAAAAGGATATGAATTTAGAAATAGGCCTGTGGTTTTAAGAAAAAATGACTAAAAAATAATAAAGTTGCAAGAATAATAAAGTTGCAAGTCTAAGAACAGTGAAGGGATTGCAAATGGACATAGGATAAGGAATGGGTGCAATTATTTAAACTTGAACACAAAGTGCTCTAGGAAACTGGAGTGGAATAGCTAATGAGAGCTAACTTTTACTGAGAAATTAAATGAGACAGATACCTTCTGGCTCATCCAATACACTGACCTTATGAATTAAGTATATGTAGTTTTAATACCCCCAACTGACAAATGAGGGAGCAAAAGTAAAAGAAATTAAGAAATTGCCCAAAACTGCATAAGTAGTAAGTATCACTTAGTTTTCAAATACAGCGCATGTGGCCAGAGCGTTTATGTTTCAGTGAATTTATATTTCCTCTCTTAAGCATAAGTTCACATTTGGTGATTAATGAAAGGAAGGCCTACAGCTAGATTAACTTTATATCAATGTTCAAGTGTTTAGGAAAAAATCCAAATTCTGTCATACAAAGAAATAAAAAGGTCCGTAGGGAGTAAAATACAAACAATTATGAACCTATATCCTCGATGTTAGTCAGAAGGAAGAGAAACCTAAAAAAGGCCTTCAAGTAAATATTCCAATGAATTGGACTATCAACTAGCAAACATGTTAATGGCATTTAATATAGAACAGGGAGTTCCTATCTAATGTTGCTTTATTAGTATATAACTGATACCTCAAGACTCTAAGTAAACATGACACTTACGGGTTTGTGGGATAAGACAAGCTAAGGAATGGAAGACAGATGTGTGTATGGAATGTAAAAGCATAGATATTCCAACATTAAAAAGACTTCCTCTGTGATCACAACATTTATTTTAGCAATTCAACCCAATTTACTAATAGCTTGTAACATAGAATTGTCTATTAGAATTATGAGTCAGTGTCCAACTAAGAATTCATTTTAAATATGTGTAGTCTCTCAATGTCAGTCATACCTCCAAAAACTTTTAAATAATATATTAGAATATTTTACATTATAAAGATATTAAATAAAAATCAAAACCACAAACTGAAGAAGTATTTAGCAATGACAGTTAGTGGGGGCAAATGGGAAAATTTTAATGCCAGTAGAGATCTCTATGAATATTTTATATGAAAAGGTAAAAATTTTGAAGCAAATTAAAAGAGAAAATATTTCCAGTGTGAACTGGAAGAAACAATTATACCTTCAAGAAAATGCTATGTGAATAGACATAAAATATTAAATGAAAACATACATTTTATGGCTATTGTCAGAAACTGTGTTGAGGTCTAGAAGAGAAGGGAAATAAGACTGATTTCTCCTGCTACTAGGAATGCTTCTAAAGCCATCACTATCTGATATAACAAAGGGTCTAGAAGTTTATAGATAAAATAAAAACTTGAGCAAATAAGATTCATTTGAAACTCCTCACGTATCCCATCATAGCAGAAACCCAACTATCCAGAAAGGGGCCAGAACTCAGTCTTAAAACTTTAGATACTCAATCAAATGTCTTTGTTAATACATATAACACATGACAAATAACCACTGATAATGAGGGTTAAACAAGAAGATATCAAGAGATTGAGGTAGAAATATGGTTATGTTACATATGTCTTGCATCAGATTTAATCTGGTCATTGTCCCAGTTGTAATGGCTTATTCTTTTGCAGAGAATGTTGAAAAATAAATTCTAAAAGGTAAAGGAGAATTATGAGTGAAGGAAGTATTCACAACGGTCAAAGGCTAGATTGGAAAAGAACAGGGAGACACCATCCTAAAATTATTCTCACTGCTAGGGGCACACAGGGAGAGGAAAGTCATAAATTCTCCAGGTAAACATGTTAATGACTTAGGTCAAATTCATTCAAAACCTTATGAACTTGATAACCACATTCCAAAGAGAGAAGAGGAATGCCTCTCTACAAAATATCTTGGCAGGATATACCTTTTCTTCTAGATTGTGCATCATAAACCTAGAATGTGTAGCTTTATGAGGCATAACTGACTGGAGAATGGGAGTGGAGGAGTGAGTAGGGTCTGAAATCAAATGTTCCAAGCATAAGTGACTTCCTCAGGGAACTGTGGGACATATTATTATTATTATTATTATTATTATTATTTCAGAATTAATACATGTTTTAAATTGTAAGATACTTGATATTCATTAACTGTGTCTGATTGCCACCCAACCTTTAATAGTTTTGATTGTTATATCCTGGGGCAACAGACTTTCAATGCTTAAAACCATTTCTCTTTGTTTTTATTTCTAAGGACTAAGTGATATGATACATATTTTTATTTTTAAATTTTTGTTACATTTTGTGGAAACAGTATTGCAGAATAACATTCTGTGAGATTCAGGTGTGCATTATCATATAGTCTGTGTGTACTTCATGAAGTTCACCACTAAAAATTCAGTATTGCTTTGTCAGAAAATTGATCCTTTTTTTCTGATTGACAGTTGCCCCTTCCCTTCTAGTAACAAAACTTATATATTATCTAGTAATTTACAACTACGGAAGAAAATGATTATGTCATTTCTCCTGGTCCTCCATCCATCCCACACATATCACATAAATCTCCTCCAAAGATAGAAGCAAATCACAATTATTCACTATCAGTTTATTTTATTGTAATATAATTATTCACAGATGGCCTGCAATGATAGAATTAAATTTTCTTGCACATTTTGCATTCTTTGCAACTAAAGATTTTACTGATTTTGTTTTATTCTCATTTTCTAGCCATGATGCATTTAAAATATTATTACAACAGACCAAGATACATGCAGGGTTGTTTTTTTTTTTTTTTTATCAGTTTCCTTTATTTCTTAGAGAAATCTCTCCTGGAATCAAGCATCTAACCATTTAATGCTGGACTGAGCCCAGTTCTTACCTCTGAAATTCCCCGCATCAGGCACCTGCGTGCTGCCCTCACTTGTCTGGAAGGGGTAAATCCCCAAGCAATTTAGCTTGAAAGGGAAAATGGGAGGTAAAACTTTAGAGACCTTGATGGCTTGAAATTTTTTTTTTACCTTTATACTTGAGTGATGAGTTACAAATCACTTATTTCCCATTTTTCTCTCAGAACTTTTATAGCATATTTTAGTTCTTTCTGGACAATTTTCAGTATTGAGGAATTTGATGGAACTCTAATTCCCAAATAAAAAATGTGATAGTCCCCTCCCTGGAAGATTTTAAATCAAATCTTTTCCCTTGCCTCTGGATTTCTTAACAGTACATTCCGGAGAAGGCCTTTATCTTCTATCACTTTGAATATTGGAATCCATATGCTTTGAGGGTGAGGTACTAATTGTCACAGCATTATAACTCTTTACACACATCCGTTTAATGTGATTTATGTCCTGAGAATTCCTACCATTGTTTCTTTGAAGATACTTCAGTAATTTGATCTAACACCACATTATTCTATATATTCTGATCTCTTTCTGGGATAGTTATCTGACATTGTCCAAATTACAATACTATATTTTTAACATGTTCTATCACATGCATGTGTTGAAGAAATAGTTCCGTAACTATTTTTCAACATAATTGTTCTTGTTAAAGCAATAAACACACACTCATATGATTTTTTTAAAAAGCAATCACTTATTAAAGAAATTCCTTCAGTCTCATATTTAAATTTAAAAGTTTTTAAATTTAAAATCTTGTCCTGTTTCCCAATTGATTAATTACTCTAAGTCATCAAAATGTATCTCATTTGAGCAATAACACTGAAAACATCCCTCATTTAAAAAAAAAGAATTTTATTATTTTTTTTTTAAGATTTATTTATTTATACATACAAGCTGGGGTACAGGCCAGAGGCGTGGGGCAGTGAGAGGGTTCACCAGAGACAGAGTGGGGAGCAGAACAGGCAGATCGATGGAAATACACTGCTGAGGGGAGCAGTGGGCGAGACAGGAGAGGTCTGCCACATCATGTGGGAATCTCCCCGGCCGGGCGTGGAACTCGCATTGTGCACTGCCGATAGCTCCACAGCTCAGCGACCAACCACTGTGCCACCAGGGAGGCCCAAGAATTTTACTATTCTTATCTTGAAATTTAATAAACATGTATTTTCTTCAGGAAAGAAAAAGTAAATTTAGTGTTTTTTCTTCTTACTCTGGTATAAAATATTTGGATTAACATAAATTAATCGAATATAGCATGTGTATAGTATGTGTATACAGAATGTGTATAAAATATACATTATTATCAAATGTATACTACTATTGATATGTATATAAGATTACTGAACATTTTTGTTAATTTAAATATCAGGTACTGGGATGTATATGAAAATAAATAATGGACAGTAAGCTATAGTTTTATCTGTACATAAAGTTATCACCAGGAAATGAAAAATTAAAAACAAAACATACATTTGTACTGCCATTATAGGTGAGAATGCTTTATGAAAAAAAGTAACAATAGAGAGCTCTCCTTTATAGTTATCTATAAGAATTAACTCATTGTTTATTTAATTTCATATTTTTATAATACAAGGAGAATAAAATATGTAAGAGAGAGAAAGACAACAATGGCTTGAAAATATTGCTGGCCCTGATATCTGCTAAGTTGTCTTGGTCTGAGCAAAATGGATACTCATCAGGTAGAAAAGACAGTTGCTATAAATCAAATCCTGTCAGTATTAAGTCCTGGGTGTCAGATCGTGTTTATCAGACATGGTTACTGACCAGAGCGCGTGTTGTGGGTTAACACAAAAATTCAGTAAATATCTTATACACAGCAGGAAATTTAAAATGAACCCTCAGTTTCAGCTAAGAACCCTTGGATTTAGTTTGACAGAGGTATGTAAGCATTTGGTCTGCTCTCCAGGCTTCTTGTTTGAGATATTTTCTTGTTTCCTCTAGGCAAGTCTTCTGTTGTTGCTGTTTTATTTACGTCGTCTTCTCCTGAGACATTATTTTTTATGTTGCCCATTGTAGGTGTAGCTGTATGCATCAAAATATTCGTGTGTAAGTATAAATTGGTGCATGTATATTTCATATATGTTACACTGTACATATAATGCCTACATGCACGTATTATATCAAGTAGCTATAACATGGTGTTAATATCAATTATTTAAATAATTTTATATATGAATTATATTTACACAATTTATATATGCACTCAATAGCATTTTAAAATATTACTAAAACAACAACTAGAAATAAAACCTTCATAAAATGTGCACTGCCTCTGCATGAAAAAAAAAAAAAAACTACCAAAAACTACCCAAAATATTTAAGTATAACTTCAAGAGGATACAAGGTACCCGGGAGATAAGTATTCATAGACTGAAAGATTCAGTACTATTAATATGCCAATTGTCCTCGGATTTATATAGATTGAATGGCTTCCCACTCAAAATGTTTGTCCTTTTGCCCAAGAAGTTATTTATTCTAAAACTTGATGGAAAGCAAAGAATCTAAAAAATCAAAAATATTCTTGAAAAAATCATTTTAAAAAGTTACATTAACCAAGGAAGCATGATGTTGATGTGGGAACAAATAGATAAATGAAGGATTGAGAGTCTAGAAATAGATTCGCTCATATATAGTCAATTGATTTTGGACCAAGATCCCAATGTAAATCAATGCAGTAACAAAAGATCTTTGTACTCAAATAGTGCCTGAACACTTACGGTTATAACAAAAATTAAGATGAAACAGAGGTTTAAAAGGATAAGCTAGAACTATAAACATTCTACAGGGAAACTATCTTTTCAACTTGGGGTAAAATATTTTTATATAGCACAATTTAATTATAAAAGAAAAAAAATACTAGATTTCAACAAAATGAACAGGCAAATCACAGACAGGAATAGATCATTTGTGAATCATACATTCCAGAAATCTGTAGTATGCGTAAAATAATTTAAAAATCTCTTACAAATCCAAAATAGATCTGCAAACAAATGAATTAAACATGGATAATGTTCTTGAACACTTGAGTATAATAGGTTTCTTTACAAAAGAAAGCATACAGTAATGATCAATAAGTATATAAAAAGCTCCCAACATTATTTTCAGTGAAGTGAAAGCTAAAAATACTACAATGCCTAAAAGCAAAACTCCATACTACTAAATGTTAACAAAAATAACTCATGACTAAAATGTTTATGCATTGCTAATGGGATTGTATATTTATATATGAACTTTGAAAAGTGCTTCATCTAAAATAATTGTATAAAAATATACATAGCAGCCTTAATCATAATAGCCAAACATCGGAAACAACCACACATCCATAAATAGGGGAATGAAGATTCAAATTTTGATATTTTCCATACATAAGACTATCATTCACCAACTAAAGAAATTAGCTACTTATAATAGTAAGATCATCGTGTTGAGCAAAAAATGGTAGACAAATATGTCATCTATGATTCCCTGCATATGAATTTAAAAAGTAGGCAAAATTAATCTATGATACTGGTGATGAGAAAATGTTATTTTTGGTTGGAATGAGGACTGGACTGTATGACACAAGGAAATTTCTTAGATGATGCAAATTCTCTGTATCTTGTTTGGGGTTGTAACTGCTGTCTTAACATATCAAAGTAAAAATGTACACATGAATGTAGCTTTAATAGCAATATGTTTCTCTATTAAAAGTAGCAGAAAGACTATACATTTCTCCCTTATCATGACATATCCAATGTCATGTTGGTAATTTTATTACTATTTTAAAAATCAATACATGTTCATCATACAGTTTTGAAAATAAGCAAAACTACTTACATGAATATAAAAGAAGTATTTCTCATCATACAATATAACATTTCTGGTAAACATAATCACAGAGATATTTCTCTCCTTTGAACTTGGAGATATCTATACTCATTTACTTTTGCCTATTAGTATATTTTAACATAACCCCACCTTCATAAATATTCCTGTACAGCATGTGTTTCTTAAACTGTTAATCTATCATTTTTGATACTTATAGTTACTAAATATTCCCTGTTGATGTAAGCAATGTGTTTACAGCTTTTTATTTTAGAAAATAAATTTCATGTTATACTTTCGCTTTCCTGTGGTTTAGGCAATCCTCCTTTGATTATAATCTGCCCTTTGTTCCCATCTTCCCAGTGAAAATGAGGTTACTAATACCACCCGTGATCTTCCCTGCTAAATTCTAATCTCACTTAATCCTTACTGTGGCATTTGACAGGGTCAACCTTCTCCTTTTCTCAAAAGTTGTTTAATCCTTAGACTTCGGTGGCACTATTCTTATGCAGCTTTCTTCTGTGCATTTTCTTTCTCTATTTATCTAATTCAATCTTTTTCTACAATCCATCTTTTACAAGTTGATCTTCAGGTTATCTCTAAGCTCTTAGCTGCCTTTGTATCCACACCTTTTCAGGGTGATATTATCTGAATGACATTATCTGCTTCCATGTCTTCAACTACCAGCTCTTAGAGTTGATGATTTTACGTATCTTATTTAAGCCCTGATCTACTGGCCATCATCTATAAGCGCTTCAAACTTGTATTGTAAATTCCCATCATCTGTCTTTATTCTTTTTAAAGTATATTATTTTTCAGGAGATAATGTTGGATTGCATTGCTGCATGGGATTTAGAGCTTAGGCTTTTTTTTTAAATTTATTTTATTTATGTGTACAAGAACTGGGGTGTAGGCCAGAGGTGCGGAGGTTGGCGGGGTGAGAGAATTCCCCAGAGACAGAGTGGGGAGCAGAACAGGGAGAATCTACTGAAACACACTGCTGAGGGGAGCAGCGGGAGAGATGGGAGAGGTCTGCTGAGCCATGTGGGTCAGTTCCCTGGCCAGGGATGGAACTCAGGCTGAAGTGACTGGTGATAGCTTGATAGGGCTGAAACTTTAACCCCTGTGCCACTGGGGGTGGGGGATGGGGGTGGGGGGGTGCCTTTCTTAATTAAGAATTGGTTCAAGAATAGTAGCTTAATCCAAAATGTTTTAATTGAAGATAAATTTATATTTGCTTTTACATTTTTCCTTTGATGTATTCTTGTCTTGCCACCACTCCATCCAAAAGCAACCAAAGTTATTTGAGTGTTTCTAAAACTTCTTTCCTCTATGTCTATGTCTATTCTTAAATGTCCACAGAGTCTAAAGTGAAACACATTTGATTCCAAATTTGTGCCAAATCTCATTTGTAGTAGAGAGAGTGCTTTTGAGGTTGAGGTTTTTATAATCACCAAATCCTTTTCTATGGGATATCGGTTCATCACCACCAAAGTCTTAATGTTCATAAAATGGTTCCTAAACCAAGAGATCCCAAATCAAGTTATTTGAACTACAGAGTTTATGACATTTAATTTAGTTAATTACGAGGTTCCCAAAAGTTTTTTTCCCCCCTCAGGAAGTTATGGGCATAGCTCCTCTAAATGTGGCTTCATAAAATTCCTTGACATTTCCCTTCCTTCTTCCTGAATAATTCATCCCGAAGGCTAGTAGGAGGCACATCACAATACAGCATTCGCTCAAACAGCAGTACATGCTGAAGAGCTTTAATGCTTGTCGGAAACGGCACAAAACAGGCAGTCCAGGCACAAATACGTAATATAAAACCTACTTGCTCCAAGTGTCACATTACTGGGACAACTGTAGTCTCTAAAAAGGTACTAAAATAAAATGAATAGTCTATTTTTTGCTGGCAAATTAAACAAACGCAATTGAGATTGCTCATTTACCTGTAAAGTTTGCACAGATTTGAGATCCCACTACGAAGTGTAAAGTGTCAGATTTTATATGCTAAATTTTCTCACTAACGCAAGTGTTATTTAATTAAAGCCATTACAATTTAAATTACATCATAAAAACCTTCAGTATGCAGCAGTACAACTCCAAAATAATAACTTTTCTTCACCTTTTCTCAAAAAAGTTCTCATCTTTATAACACTCATTGTACTCTATAATACTTTTGCATCAAGCTGCTATTTCTGGAGCAGTTGTTGAACTGGGGATTAAAAATCATATCACTACATGTGTTATATTTTCTTGCTTTTTGTTTTCAAAAATTAGTACATTCCAGTTTATTGATTAACTTTCCATATGGCGTCAAGTTTAAATCACATTATATTTAAAGGTACTCCGACCTAGTGATTTCATGACTTTTATTATAATAGTAGTTCATGACGAACAATGTAATTAACAGATAGCAATTTCATATCAATTCTATCAGGATAAAAATCATAAGTTTACCAAATTATGATGCCTCCAATGGACCCCTTCAATTTAAATTTCTTACAAGTAACTGATAAACTGTTCGTGTGGTGATTTATAAAACCTGTGATCTTGCTGATTTTCTTTGCATATGATGTGATGTCAAATTATGCAACTGAAGTTTCAGAGAAAGCAAAATTCTAAGGAAAATTTCAATGATCATCTTAAATGATGTAATGTAATTAACAAAAAGTAATTTGTGAAGATAGACCGAGGAGCTAAGGAAGTGGCAGTGAGTGGCCAGAGGTCACTCAGCAGAAGTTTATTTAAACAGGAGAAGTAATTTGAAGGGTACGTGGGTCGTTTTTCAGGCTGTTTCTTTTTGCTTGCCAAAAATCTGCAGCCCTTGAAACAACTAAATTGTTTTCCATGTTTTATTGTTATCTGGGATTCGTGACGTTAGACGCGGGACATGACACTCGACAAGATCTACCCACAGATCTTTCTGTACCGTCTCTTTTTGGTTCCAGCCTTCTGGTGAGAGGGTTGAGGGACTCCATGAGTCTCACACCTACTCTCTTTGGCACCAGCAAAAGTCTGTCCTTCCTTGCCTTCATCTTGTCTCCACAACATGTTTCCCTAACAGTCAGTCTCTGAATCTTAGCAAAGTTGGCAATTTGAACAGGCTGAAATTTTCAAAATCACAAAGTCCTGACTGCTTCTTTTTCCAGAAAGTCCTTCATCTTTTGCCTTTTACATTCTAAAATAATAACTAAGAGAAAATCAGGCCACAGTTTCAACACTCTGCTTAGATCTCTCCTCATTAATCCAATTTTATCACTTACAACACACCGACGTAGAACACAAGTTAGTTAAATTTTCTGTCATCATAGATCAAGCATTGCTTTCCTCTAGTTGATAAAAATACAGTCCTCATTTTCATCTGAGCTTTCAAAGTGAGTGCTTTTCTTTCATATTTTCACCTTTCTTTTGGTGACGATATACATATTCTCTGAGATGATATGGGCTTACCAAACTCCAGTCCTCAGTCCCTTGGCAATACCCAACTTCAGTGCTTAATGTTCCTACTTTACTCTATGTTTTTTAGATTTTGTTTTTGTTACACAGACATTTCACTTGCTGATACCAAAATCTGTGTTATTTTAAATCTGCTGCAACAAATTGCCATAAACTTGGTGGCTTAAACCAATAGAAATTGATTATCTTATAATTCTGGATGTCAAATATCCTGGATCAGATTCAGGGCTCACAGGAGAGTTGAGCTCCCCCTGGAGGCTGTGGCGGGAAATGATTCCTACTTATAACGGTGGCAGCAACATTACCTGGTTCTTGGTCATAAACTCATGGTGGAAGGTCATCTCACCATTCTTCCTGTATGATTTTTTTTTTCTCTGTTTCTGCTTAGTGATGATTTCAATTTTCTTGATCTGTAAACTATGTTGTAAAATAACCCCAAGTCCCGAGTGGAAGAGCTTACTAAGTTTAGGGAGTTCATTACATATTAAAACTTAACTGATAATTTTAAATAATAATGATTTCTAACTTAGTTAATCTAGTGTCAATAATCATCTCCATGAGAAAGGATCTCAACATCATCTTGTAATAATGAAAAAATCAGCATGATAAAATATGTAGAATATTTTAAGTTGTCTACCATTTTCCCCAGTGGGTAGAAGAAATCAGTTTTCTAACCTCTTAAAATGAATATTTAGTTTTCACCTCACTAAATTGCTAGCTATTTTTACTGTTATTTTAAAAATATGTAAGTTTAAGATAAATAAAATTTAATTCTATGGGTCGATAGGATCCCGGAGCTCTGATGTCTTGAATCAGAGTCTTAAAATTCCAGTATGTTATCACAGCCTCCATACCAAGGATTTTACTGTTCGTAATACAAACATTGAACAAAAGTATAATTTCTATTTTTCACAGAAATGAACTGGTCCTAAAAAAGATTTAAGATGCTGTTTTCATTGTGAATAGCCACTGAATTGTCAAAGATGGCTTAAGAATTGGCCATTTATTCAATCTGTAGAATAGTCTCTAGTTTTATGCCTCAAGGCTACTCAAATATATAGTGGTAAAAGAAAATTTACTCAAACTAAAATGTGGGAACTTATAATATAGTATGTCTTTAGAAGATAGATGTATTTTGGTTCCATTTGGAGGAAAGCAACTATTTTCTAAATATTATGTTTATACTCCATTTCCATGTTGAAAAGCTCCCAGGTACTTTTGAAAGAGTATTTCTGGCTGCTTATGATATTATAGTCTAATTCAAAACCTTTTTACCACAGAAAAAAAGGACATGCTGTATGGCAATAGGAAAAAAAAATCCTTAAATTTCAATGCATTATTCCATTTTTAGTCCAACAAAACATTTTTCTAAAAGAAATACATTTCCTTTCCATTTATTTCTAAACATACTAGTTACCTTAATATTTCACTTATTTTAACTCTTTCTGAGTGATATTCAAACAGCTGATAAAAGTACCTAAATAAGTATAATATCATTCAAGAGGAAAATAGTAAATCTCTCCATAAAGCCAAAGTAAGCTGAGGTAACTTTTGATTATATGTCCAATTGATTAGTATTTCAGTTGTTCTTTGATTGATCTACTCACTGAAAATAGTATTCTGAGTTACTAAAAGATAGCATTAATGTTTGTAATTCTTACAAGCTATTCCCTTACGCTTTTTTGAATTTTTCTATTTTTATGATCTCTTTTGGACATTCATACATGTATTCCATATACCACAAAGTCATTTTTCTCTTGCTACTTTCAAGATTCTCTAGTTTTTGACGGTCTGTCTTGGAGGTATCTCATTTTAAGGTGTGCACCTCATTTTAAAAAAATATTTAAATGTGGTTGATGTAAAAATGATGTACATATCTATGTTTACAACTTGAGTTTGAAATATACATCTGTGAAACTGTCACCTCGATTTATGACATTAATGTGTTCACAATCACCAAGTTTCCTCTGTTTAGATTTTTTACAATAAGACTTAATATAATTTCTATCCTCTTAACATTTTTAAATATAACAGTATTAATTGTAGATACTTTGCCATGCAGCAGATCCAAAGGTCTATATCTCTTTGAGTTAACTTCTTTTTTGCTTATTAAATTTCTTCTGTGCATTGAAAAAACTTTTGTTTAAATTCTGAAATTTCTTGCCATATTTCTCAAAATATTTTTTCTGTTTTATTTTCTCTCCTGTGAATTCTCTTTTGCATGTGTTTGTCAGTTTCACAGTGTCCCACTAACCTCTGAGGATTTTATCTTTTCAATTATTCTATTTTTTTCTCTCTCCAACTTGATGGTCTCAATTGTTCTATATTCTTGTTTAGGAATTCTTTCTCCTATGAGTTCAAAATCTGCTATGGGGCCACTGGTGAATTTTTATTTCAATTATTTTACTTTCCAATTTGAGAAGGTCTACTTAGTTCTTTCGAAAATGATTTCTTTCCCTTTATATCCTTTAGTTGGTAAAACAATATTCTTGCATTTTTCTTTAGTTCTTTGCACATAATATTTCTCTCTTCTACTTTTTTAATATATTTATAATAGCTGTTTAAAAGTAGCTGCCTCATAATTCTAATGTCAACATTTCCTCAAGGATAATTTCTATTGACTGTTTATTCCTTTTTAATAAACCATTGACTTTTATGTGTCCTATAAAATCATTGTTGAAAAGAGAGCATTTAAAACCCTATTACATAGGAACTCTGGGAATCAACCCGTTCCCCCAAGGGACTGATTTTGCTGCTGTTTGTTATTGTTGTCTCTGATTCTTTATTTAATGACTTTGCTGGTCTAATCTATAAAATTGATATTCTTTGTTGTGTGCGGCCATCAAAGTCTTTGCTTAATTAGCTTAGTGCTGAGCTAATGATTGCACAGAAATTCCCTTAAATGCCAGGAGCCATTAGGGCCCGCCGTCTTGTATGTTGGAACAGACTTACAAGACTCCCAGAAGCACTTTACAATTTAACTTAGTCTTTACTTCCTGCTTGTGCAGAGGTGCAAACAGAGCACACCTAAAGGTACAGGCTTTCTCAGGTTTCTCTTAGGCATTTTCAAAGCACTGCACTTGTGCATGGATTTCTAGAGTCTTGGGAAGCTGTTAGAACTTTGTAAAGTCCTTGTTTTTTAAAAAAATTATTTATTTATGCATAGAAGAGCTGGGGTGTAGGCCAGAGGTGGGGGGAGCATGGGGGTGGTGAGAGGATTCACCAGAAACAGAGTGGGGAGCAGAACAGGCGGATCTACTGAAATACACTGCTGAGGGGAGCAGCGGGTGAGACTGGAGAGGTCTGCTGCGCCATGTGGGTCAGTTCCTTGGCGGGGGATCCAACTCGTGCTGTAGTGGCTGCTGATAGCTTCATAGTGCTGAGACTTAACCTCTTGTGCCACCAGGGAGGCCTAAAGTCCTCTATTTTTATTCCCCTTTTATACCCCTGAAAAAGTGAAAATTGTCAGATAGCTTAACACTTGAAAGGAGAGAATTTGTAAACAGATAATATTATGACCTATAGAAGTGTCAACTGAATGTGTCAACATTTATATATTTACTAGTTATAAATTCCAACCTGATATGATAACCTACTTTTATAGAGGTGTAAACAAATACCCCTAAAACATATACAATGTTGTAAAGCAGTGTTACATCAGTAAACACATTTTTTTAAAATAAGGTAAAATACAGCCTTAACGGAAATGGTAAGCAATTTTGTGCAAAAAATAGCATTATATTGAAATTTTTAATTCTTTAGAAAAATGCCAAAATCACAATATTAAAGACATAATGCCTAAAAAAACTGACTGACATATGAGAATGTGTCATAGCAATAACTATTCTACTCATGGTATTTTAAATCTTCAGATGATCGGTATAAATATATTCTAATATAGTGCACATGGTTGCATGTCACTTTTTCCTTTGAATAATTTTATCTTTTAAAATAGCTTCATGGGTCCTCCCTGGTGGTGCAAGGGGTTAAGTCTCAGCACTATGAAGCTACCAGCAGCCACTGCAGCACGAGTTCGATCCCCGGCCAGGGAGCTTCCCGCATGGCACAGCAGACCTCTCCTGTTTCCCTGCTGCTCCCCTCAGCAGTGTACTTCAGTAGATCTGCCTGTTCTGCTTCCCACTCTGTCACTGGTGAATCCTCTCATGACCCAACCACCACACCTCTGGCTTACACCCCAGCTCTTTTATGCATAAATAAATAAAAATCTTTAAAAAAATTAAAAAGTAAAATAAAATAGCTTTATGAATGTGACTGTATATTGGTGCATCAATATAATAAAATCATCTTGTATCTCAATAAATAAGTCCTTCAAAACATAAGGATTTAAATTATCTTAGTCTTCCTTTATAATTCTCAAGAAGTTGATTGGTATGATAAAATACATGGTTACCTCGATAGTAGTAATAATTATAAATGTATTATTTTTTAAATTAGTGATTAAATCCTGTTGATTGGAATCAACATAATTCATACTTGCTTCCAAACTAGCTTTGATAGTCTATTATGCAAAAAGGAAGCTGAAGTTGCTCAAAGGTTTTAATATTTATATATAACAACTGGAGTAACTAAACTACCAAGATATTTCCTTTGTTCAAAAACTGCAATACTTTCCTCTTTCTTTTTTTTTTAAGAATTTATTTATTTATGCATACAATGCTGGAGTGAAGGCCAGACATGTGGTGAGGTGAGAGGATTCACCAGAGACAGAACAGGTAGCAGAACAGGCAGATCAGAAATACACTGCTGACGGGAGCAGCGGCGAGGCAGGAGAGGTCTGCTGTGCCATATGGGAATTTCCCTGGCCGGACATTGAACTCACGCCGCAGCTTCGGACAGCTCCACAGCGCTGCACTTAACCCATTGCTCCACGGGGAAGGCCTACTTTCCTCTTTCTAATTCCCCAGTTTGACTTCACATTTTCTGGCAGTCTTTTTCTTTTTTAGCCCTATCTAGTAACAACACCATTTAATTCTGCAGCTTGCAATATAAAAAACTGCTGCTATATTTTTTTTTTACTTTTAACAAATGTCCTATGTAAGATGCGTTCATATTGTTCATATAGAGATTTTTAATGTAATTTAATATACGTATATATTGGAAATGATCAATCACATTAATTAACACATCCATCACCTCATATAGTTACCATTTTTTAATATGTAGTGAGAACATTTAAGATCTGCTCTCTTAATTTCAGTTACACAAGATGGAATTACTAACTATAAACACAGTGCTTTAGACTAAATCCCTAGAACTTATGTGCCTTGTAAATGAAATTTGTACATTTTAACCAAAAGCTCCCTGTCTCAACCCCCAAGCACTTGCGACCACCATTTAACTGTCTGCTTCTTGGATTTGGCTTGTTTTTCTTTTTTTTTAAAGATTCTGCACACTAAATGACAACACCCAGTCTTTTAAAAAATTATTTCCTATAGCCTAAAGTGAACTAGAATCACCTCCTGTCATACATGACTGGATTTCCTTTCATTTCATGACTGACTAATATTACTTTGTTATTATATGTGTGTATGTGTGTATCTGTAATAAGACATATATTCTTTATCATTTATTCCTTTATGTTCATGAGCACTTTGGTTATTTCCATATCTTGGTGAATATAAATAATACAGCAAAAAACTTGGGAATGCAAATAGCTGTTTGAGATCCTGTTTTCATTTTCATTGGATATGTAATTTGAAGAGTGATTGCTAAGTCATATTTTGTGGTAGCTTTATTTTTAATTTTCTGAAGAATCCACACACTGCTTTGTAGTGACTGAACAAAATTACATTTACTTTAAGAAATGACATACAGATACTATATTATTTACCTCTATTTTGACCTTCATGGTAATTGACACAAAGACAAGCAATTTATGTTAACAAAATATAGTCTCATGTCTTCTTAATTCATTAATATTGATTTGCTTAATTATGCCTTCATTTACAACTTTCATAAAGTTGAATATATCAAGCTTTTAATTTTCTAAATATTGCCATATTTCACAGGAAGAATATACATGTATTAATATTTCAGGGTCTCATAACAACCAGTTTCATCAAAGCCTGAACTCTTTTAAGTAATAGTTAATAACAATTCTTTGTTCTGATGATTTGGGGTAAAACATACCATTGCTCCATCTTTTCTTGTGATTCTAATTCGCTTTAAATGGCACCATGTTATCAGAGACATTGCAGAAAAGACTATTTGTTAACAATTACACATGTGAATCTTGCTCTATCTGCTTGCATATTTTCAAAGAGATGCCTTTCCAATAAAATCTAAATTACAGAAACCTTATGTTGTTTCTGCTTGCATTGTCTTCCTACTATAGACTGAATATGGTATATTGATCAAGTCATGGAAAGCTTCTGGGTTTATTTTTGCATTTTATTTAAAAAGTTGCTTTTTAAATTACATTTGACAAAATAGATGAAGATTTTTGAATCAACAAGACATAATATGATTAGCTCATCACTCTGATTATATGTAAGTATAATATATGTGATATAAAATATACATATGTATTTGAAATACTAAATTCTTAACATTATATTTGTATTAATTTAAAAAAATTATTTTTAATTTCAGTGGCATAAGGTCTCCAGATACAAAAGTTAGATATAAAAGGTATGTCCTTGGGAGTGGGGAAGAACTTAACATGACACCTGGAAAGACAAATGTTGCAAGCTCGAAACAAATGCAACAAACCAGGCTTTCACACCCACAGTAATTTGAGACACCTCTACTTATGCAAAGGCAGGGTGGAAAGGCAGGAAGGGCTTTTAGAGACTGCACTGATACTGCCCTCCCAGAAAGTCAATAAAGGGCTATTTCAGATCCTCAGTACAAGTTATCAATATGCTTACAAATCTCAGAAATCTGACCCTTCTTGGGGCCTCTTTGGTGGTGCAATGGGTTAAGCGCTCTGCTGTGGAGCTGTCGGTGGCTGCTGCTATGGCGCGAGTTCGATACCCAGCCGGGGAGATTCCCACATGGCGCAGTACACCTCTCCTGCCTGACCTGCTCCCCTCAGCAGTGTATTTCAGTGGATCTGCCTGTTCTGCTCCCCACTCTGTCTCTGGTGAACTGTCTCACTGCCCCATACCCCTGGCCTGCACCCTAGCATGTATGCAAAAATAAATAAATCTTTTTTAAAAATCTGGCCCTTCTTTAGAAGTTAATTATAAATAATAATAACCCATCAATCAATATGAGTCAACAAGGACAGAGCATGAAGGTCATAGATACAAACCAAGAGACCAGTGCCTTTCCAAAGGAGGGTGGTTCCAGCACAACACAGTCTTGATGCAAGGAAGTCCTCTAGCGCAGCAATGACTTAGCGGGACACTTGTAAATTAAAGTTCTAAACCTGGAGGAACAAGCCAGAAGGATGTGTCACACCAGTAACCAAAGGTTTCAATTCAGTTCTCTCTCCTACATTATGCGGAAAAAGTATTAACTTTGTCTTTGATTTCAAAATCCTTTTGCATTTAGGGGCACTCTATTTATAGACATGAGAGCTTAAACCCTTTAATAATACGACAGTGAAGTTTCTGAGCAGTAAGAAAATACAACAAATACCAAATAAATTTGATTCCCAACAGGAGAAACAGTTTACAACGGTTTCACATATTATGCAGCTCAATAAACCAAGCAAGTATCATTTGATTGAATATACAATATCATAGAACATGCTGTTAAAATGTCACTTAGAAAGAAGGCAAGACTTGAAAGCTTTTCAGATGTTCACGGTGGCTGTAGAATGTGAAAAGTTTCAACTCTGTTTCTTTGCCCTTTTTTCTTCTTATTAAAATACATCAGTTCATTTTGTTTTTCTATTACAATATTTAAGTGCCTGCAGATTTTAGATACATCATTCCAATTTCTCTCCCGTATTTTCCTATGCCTCCACAAGACAATGTCAAATATATACTTGATTTTTTCTAAATAAAGTCACCTAAGAAATAAAAATGGTTCTGTCAAAATGTCCTTATTTCTATTTTAAAAAATAACAAAAAAGTGCCTGCCTTTCCTGCTGTAATCTGAGAAGAAAGCTACGCCTGACCTGTGAGAAAAGTTCCATGGACTGTACTTAAATGAAAAAGGAATGTTTCATGAATAAGCATATTAAGGAATAAATGATGAAAATATTCTCAGTACCCTGTATTTCTGTCACTGAAGCGTTACAGAAGCAAGCATTTCAATCACAACCTTTTCCCGCTCACTTTCACCATATAACCTCCTGTGTATAGAAATGCTGGTGACAGAAAGATGATCACATTCAAAGATATGCTCAAGAAAGTAAGGCTTTATTCCTGAATATGTTTAGCTTGAATGACTTAAATTCTTTGAATGACTTCTAAAGAACTTAACAATTTTGCTGGAAAGATGATAAAACAAATATAGTACAAAAATCTTAAGAAACCATCTGAGTAGATTTGAGACAAGCTATTTATCTGAAGTGCTCCTGTTCAGGAATATTCTAAAAGCAAGTATCCTCTATTTAGGAATTTTCTAATTCTTTTTCTTTCTTGATGTTTTGAAGTCACACATAAAAATAGGGTATGACTTTTTTCTCAAAAATAATTTCTTCATTTTCAGGTACTATATTAGTCTTTAGGGATGGAAATATGAACGTGTCATGTGAGGTAGTTTTACAAAAAGTTCACACTCTAGGTAAGGAGAAAACTATATACAATTCTTACAGAAAGAGATAAAAAATATTAATTTTGCTGTGAATTCTCACTGAGTAGAATTAAAATCTCAGCCTACTCTGGTAACTTTGCAGATGGTGATTTCAGATCTCCTAATTTCTCACTAGAAATATATCAAATATATATATATATGTCAAATATCATAGAATTAACTGTCTCGTCTGTGCTCAGAGTGTGTGTTGTAAGAATTAAAGGATCATGTGTGCAAAAATATGAGGACAAATGAGACCGACTGAAAGAAGAAAATGATTTCTACTTCTCCTGAATTCAAATAAGCTATTTCATTGCTTTGCATTTAATAAGGAAAACATGTTGTTTCCTTTGCTGCTATTTCAATAATAAACAAATGCCTATACAGTATATGCTATGAGTGACAATCAGATAAAGAAGAAAAAAGAATACAAAATAGATGAAGAAAGAAGACTAAGTGAGACATAAGTGGGAGGTGATAAGATCATAAAGTTTGTGACTGTTTTATTTCATAAATCACTCCTTTAAACCAAGCCTCAGTCTTTTCCTAAAATATAAATATCCTTGCTAGTCAGGGATACAGCTCCTATATTACAAAGTAGCATCCAAATTACTTTACATTGCCTCCAAATTGACTGTTTTTGCAGCTATATAAAAAGGCCCAATGTTGTATAATAATGTTGTGTTGGTAACAAGAGGGTTTTGCAGCAGATATCTAAGCTATAATAAGTAGTTTGCTTCACATTTGAATGTAAATTTATCTATTTGCCAGGCTAGAGCTTCTTGTTACAAGAGCTCAAGTAAATGAACAAAGATAAATAACATACTCAACAGAAAGAAGAGGCATTTTTCTTTACAGAAGTTTAACTACATTATTGAAAAAAAAGGTGTATTTATTTAGTTCTGCAAAATTACAAATAAAAATCAGATTGTAATAAGGACAATTAACCCTCTAAAAATCTAACCTGAAATATACATGAGATTTTATATTTTATTTTATTTTTAAGATTTTCTTTTATTTATATATTTATTTTTAAAGATTTATTTATTTATTTATGCATACAAGCTGGGGTGCAGGCCAGAGGTGTGGGGCAATGAGAGGGTTCACCAGAGACAGAGTGGGGAGCAGAACAGGCAGATTGATAAATGCACTGCTGAGGGGAGCAGCGGGTAAAGCAGGAGAGGTCTGCTGTGCCATGTGGGAATCTCCTTGGCTGGGCATCGAACTCATGCCGCAGCTGCCAACAGCTCCACAGCGCTGTGTTTAACCCATTGCACCACCAGGGAGGCCCCGTGAGATTTTGTTTTTAACAAAGGTAAAATTAATCCAAGTCAGTTTCTTCTTATTTAAATAAAGAATACAAGCTACAGTGTTGTCTTTTGTTATAACATCAAACAAAAGGACTAAGTATAGTTGTAGACCTGAATTAGCTGCTCCATTTAGTATTGGGTTGAGCCTCTAATTTTATACAAAGTTAGTATTAATATATATTTTCCCCAAGCAACTATTTGACTATGATTTTATACGAAAGTGAAGTTAGAGTATATGTATTCAAAGCACAAGGAGAGAGCAAGAGGCATAACAATTACATCCAGTTCTTCAGCTAATAAAGAATAACAAAGTAATATGTTTTTTTAATTACTTAGTAAATGCCTGTTTCAATTCAGTGGAATTAAATTATTCTAATACAACTTGAGAATATTTTCCCTTACGATTTCCTTTCCTCAACTACCTTGTTCAACAAAGAGATGTTTTACAAATTACTCTGACTAAAGGAAAATAGTCATCAACTTAAAGGTGCTGGAAGAAAAGAGAAAAGTTGCTTGAACTCTTTTGCATAAGTAAGTTATTAAACATAGAAAATGCAGTGTATAAAATTAAAAAAATAAAGATATAAATATATGATAGGCTGAAAAATGATTAGAAAATATAATTTGCAATACAAACTACTATAATCTCAAGAAATCAACTCTAATGATGGCAGGTTACAAATTATGTCAGTGCAAATCGGCTTAACAGCATCTTGTTCAGAACACAAGATAAAAGCACAAGCACAAGCCTGTTTTAACATAAATTAGCAGCCATTCTGCTCAAATTCAAACATTTCAAGAATTTTTGACAGTTCCAGCAACTTGTCTGCTTTACAAATCTATGAAAATATGACTAAGTCTATCCTAACGAAACCATACACATTTTCTCTTCTAACTTTCCCCAGCTAAGACATAGGAATAAGTCCATCTCACAGTATCTGCCTTTGCTTAGTATTAAAAAAAAAATCATTTTTATCACTGAGTAATATTCCATATTGTATGTATACCACATCTTCTCCATCCACTCATCTGTCTTTGGAAACTTAGGTTGTTTCCATGGCTTTATTATTGTAATTAGTGCTGCAGTGATGATAGGAGTGCATATGTTCCTTCAAATTAGTGCTTTTGCATTCTTCTGGTAGATACTTATGAGTGGAATCACTGAATCATATGGTAGATCTATTTTATATTTGAGAAACTTTCATACTGTTTCTAAATGGGCTAAACAGTCTACATTCCCACTAGCAATATATGAAGACTCCCATTACTCCAAAAACTTTTGTCTCTGGCCTTTTTGATACAAACCATTCTCACAATGGTGTCTCGTTGTAGTTTTGATTTGTATTTCCCTGATGATAACAGATGATGTGAATTTATTCATTCATGTGTCTGTTGACCTTCTGTGTATTTCCTTTGAAGCAGTGTCATTTAGCTCTTCTACCCATTTTCTAATTGGGTTGTTTTCTTGTTATTGAGTTGTATGAATTTTTTGTAGATTTTTAATATTAACCTGTTGTCAGGTATAGGATGCAAATATTTCTCCAGTTCAGTAGAATGTTTTTGTTTTAATGACAGCATTTTTTTTGCTATACAGAAACTTTTTTATTTGATGTAGTCCCATTATTTTTAATTTTTGCTTTTGTTTCCTTGCCATTGTAGTCTAGTACCCAAAGATATCACTCGAGCTAATGTTGGGAAGTGTTTTGCCTGTGTTTTCTTTTATGTATTTTGCAGTCTCATTGCTTACATCTAAGTCTTTGCTTCATTTTGAATTAATTTTTGGGTATACTGTAAGATAGTTGTCTACTGTCATTCTTTTGCATGTGGCTGTCTAGTTTTTCCAGCATTATTTGTTGTAGAGTCTTTCCATTCTCCATTGTAAACACTTGACTGCTTTGCCATAAATTAACTTTTTATACAATGATGGGTTTGTTTCTCAATTCTCCATCATATTCCATTGATCTCTGTGTCTACTTTTACTCCAATAACAAAGTGTTTTGATTAATACTGCTTTGTAGAATATTCAAGGGGAGGTGGGTTGGAGGCCCAATGAACAGCGATAGAAGATTATTTATGCATTTAGTGTGGCATGGTATAGTAACATAAACTTGAAAAGGTATGAATATATGCCCATCAATCATAGATAATGTTATAACCTTTGACCCTCACTTCTTCCCAAACAGACAGCTGATAAAATTTGATCTCTAAGATGAAGGTATTGCTTTGAAGTTATGAAAAGTATTTTTTTTCTTGACAAATTAACTCCGTTTATTAGAAACCAACTTCTTTTAGTTTCCTGAAAATGTTAGAAATGAACTAGATGTCATTTTTCTTTTGCTAATAAAAAAAATTGTAATTTCTGTGAATGTAACTTACCTATATAAACTGAGACCAAAAATGCTAAAAGAAGAAACCATTAATATTGGAGAAATATGATACTGGTGCTATGGGTATAGGTCCTCAGTTTGGCTCTGAATAAACTCTTAATAAATTTGTATTTGACTTAATTTTGCTTTGTTGCAATGATTATTATTTCAATAAAGAACATAATGTGCATTTTCATTTAAATTCAGTTGCCAAGGTTGCTTAATCTCATTTCTTTATTTGTTGGCTTTGATTCACAATTCCTCTTCTCTTCAATTACTTGACTGACTTTATCGCGTCTACAAAGTGTTGTTTTGTCTACTTGTCACTCTACTTGTTTCTTTTCTTTTCCCAGAGATCCTATTGATGGTTTATTCCCTTTCTTCTTTTTTATTTTGAGGGAGAGTTGCAGTCTCATATTTTCATGGTTAAATGACAATTTACTGAATATAAAGGTCTTGGGTTACACTTTACTTTTTATTTCCTTCAGAATTTCATAGCTACACTGCTACTATCTTCCATCTCTGGAGACTTCTGGGGGATAAGTCTGAGGCTACTCTGCATTTCTCTTTTATCATAACTTTTTTCATTTCTGTATGCCAGACAATACTTAATTATTCAATTTCGATTACATCACCAGACTGTTTCTTTGGGGAAATTGTTCTGCAACTGTTGTTTCTGGAACACTGCGTATTTTGTTGTTCTGTAGATATATTTAAAATTTTATTTCTGGGAAAATTTCATCCACTTTAGATGAATGATTTTTTTTTTTTTAATTCTATTGGGTTTTCTACATCACAGATGACAGTAATTCTAATGTTGGAACATCATTGTTCTCTTCGTCTATTGTGATTCATCTAATTGCTTTGATCTTGGTCTTTTTCCTCCACATTCACATAATTTTAATAAGTTTTTCATCCACTGTGTCAGTGATTCCATTTTTAACTGCATCTGTTGTTTTGTGCTATTTAGAATACATCTATTATTTCGGCATTGTTGCAATTTGTTTCTCAGTTTGCTTCCCACAGCCCTTCAGTTCCCATTTTCAACTTACTGGGTTGTAGTACCATCAGGTCTTCATGCTCTTGTTTCATAAATATATGTTTTTATTAAGTATTTACAAGTCACTTGCAGAGAATTTCATTCACTTGACAATTTAGTCTTGGCTAGGCAGTTACTTGTCCTTTGCAAATTATGTTCCTTAATATGCTAATTTAATGTTTACATTGTTGTCAAATATTTCCTTCTCATCTTGCTAACATGATATTCGTCGGAGAATTTTGCTTAATTCGCTTTTTCTCACTATTCGCTTACTTAATTGCATTTAACCCTCTCTGTAAATATTGTTTATTGACTTTTGTTGTGTAGACAGTGTTTAAGTGAAAGGGCGGGGGTGGGGGGCTCAGCTTTGTGCAGACATTCTCAATAGAACTGGTCCCTAGTGTAGCAAATAGTATTTTTAGAGTCCTTAAAAATCACATATCCAGGGCCTCCCCGGTGGCGCAGCGGTTAAGCGCTGCGCTGTGGAGCTGTCGGCAGCGGTGACCTGAGTTCGACGCCCAGCCGGGGAGAATCCCACATGGTGCGGCAGACCTCTCCTGCCTCGCCCGCTGCTCCCCTCAGCAGTGTATTTCTGATCTGCCTGTTCTGCTCCCTGCTCTGGCTCTGGTGAACCCTCTCGCCGCCCCACGCCTCTGGCCCGTACCCCAGCTTGTATGTAAAAATAAAAAAAAAATAAAAAACCCTAAAAAAAAAAAAATCACATATCCAAACAATAATATGATAGAAATTACAAGAAAACATGCTAAAGTGAAGCAGTATACTCATGAATTTGCCTTTGTTATGTGCTCTCAGGGGAAGCCCAGCTTCCTGATCTGTTGCTCACATGTTGAGTTCAAGGGTCTAAAATTTTTCACCACAAAACAACAAAGAAAAACATAATTTTTTTTTCTACTAAGGAGATATCTTTTTAACTAGATACATTTCCACAATTCATTGAAGATTCCTAGAGTTCCTGATTTTCTCAGAAAATTTGAGGTACGTTTCCTTCTTAGTACATGTCTCAGCCACAGACAATTTCATTCTCTTAGTCTGGAAGGAAAGATGAAGTTATCCTTTGAGGTGGTTTCTCAACAACTTCATGTCACCTATGAGGATTCTCCAGGCTGAGACATCACCACGACATCTCACTTTGGGTGGAGTTAGGAAAGAATGAGGTAAAGCTTGTCCTAAATCTGTTTCTGATCTTGATTTCCATCTTATCAAGTACTAACAGATAGAACTTCAGGGAATAAGCCCCACTCTAAATCTTCACTGGATAATCAAAGTCATTTTGGGATATATAAATTCATTGGGATATATATATTCATTTGTTCATAGATACATGTGCAGTGTAACATTTAAATGGCATTATATAATATCAATAATTTTGCATTTATTTAACCTGAAATAGGTTTTCATGAACTTCCTAGAATGTTGTATCTATAAACATGCTTCATTCTTTTTTATGGTTTGTGTTTCATTTTATAAGTTTCATACTATACCCTTAATGATAGCCCTAAGTCAAGAAAGGGAAAACTCACTGATATTCTTCTTATAAGGGCACTAATTCTACTATATCAGGGCTCAGTCCTGGATGTCCTCATTTAACTTTAATTTCTTCCTCAGAGACCCCAAAAGATATTCAGATTTCATTATATGAATGTTTGGGGGCACAAACATTCTGTTTATAATGCAGATTCTAAGCATATATTCAAAGGTATTCATAACCTAACCTTTGAGGTATAAGTTAGTTTTAGATGGTACATACAAGTGTGTGTGGCTCCAGCAGTTTCCCAGTCACATTGATTTGTCTATTTGTGAGAAACACAAATATAGAACTACAGAATTATTAGCATTTTAATTTCTTAGAAAATGCTTCTAGTATGGAATATTACGTAAGCCTTCAATAAGTCCTGTAACTAAAGGTATAGAGAAAATTTCTTTTGAATTTTATGTGTGTATGTTCATTTCACATGTTGATTTTTGCCAATGAATTAGAATTGATTCATATAAAATTGAAAACATTCCTTAAAATTATTTGTTTAAAAGAGTAAGAAGCTGTGTGGAGATTTGCAGTTTCCCTGAAGGCTAAGCATTCCTTGCTTTATGCAAATGAACACAGAACAAAGGCAAAGGAGTGGGCAAAGAGAAAATAAGAGGTCCCTTTTCCTATTTTATTTCATTTCATAAATGAAAGACATTCATATGATTATTCTTCATGCTAGATTTTAAAATAGCAACAAGATCGGTCACACATAAGGTAAAATAAATGTTAAATGCAGACTACGCAAGAGGAATATTTTCATTTCATACTACCTTACTTAATTATTCTACAATGCCTACTACTTGTTAAGTAGAATGAAGGTGAAATGAGAAAAGCAATGTATTTTACTCTGGATATAGAAATGTCAAAGGGCATATTCCAAAGCAGATCGTAACACTCACATCACATCTTGCCTCCAATTTAGAGAAAAGGAACAAACTCATTCTTCCATGCAAAGTATACATTCTACACTAATAATAAATCCTGTAAAACAATCACTCAAGAGAAAATATCAATTTATATTGCTCTTCAGTTGTGATTCCCATTAGAAAAAATATTTAGGAACATGACCTTGAAGTTAATTAGTTTTCATAAAGAAACCTAGAAACCTCAGTACATATTCCACATAAAATAATGGACGAAAATCCCCTGAAAATTACTTTGTAGTTAGTAATTTTGTAAGTCACTTGCCCATTGTCTTTCAGCAGCAAATTCATCCTTTACACACTATGCTCCCAGAGGCTAAGACTGTGACATTGCAAACAGTTCTCTGTCCCTATAACCAGGCCAATGGCAATAGGAGGCACTAGAGAGGAGGGACTAGGTGAGGAAAACTGTTTCCTGGTTAATACTTTTTCTTTTTTCTTGTTCTTCTCCTTTCAAGTCAGCCTCCTTCTGAGAGAGAGAGAGAGTGGACACCTGTTTCTGTTGGGATGTCATTTAGTAAGGTGAAAAAGTAAACCCCCAATCCTTGCCCGGAAGGCAGGTTTGGGAGACTTGAATAGATAAGAGAACCTGCAGGTTGCCATGGAAACTGGGCCATAAGACCAACCCCATGCCTGAAACCCAGCCCAGCTCCATGAATGCAGAAGCTGGGCCAAGACACATTCTGTGGCAAAGGTCAGCGCCCGAGACCAGCAGATAACTGGAAAAGACTGGTGTCCCAAGTGAGAAAGTTATAAAAACAGAGTATAAAGGAGAACGTCAGAGGGCCTCCCCGGTGGCTCAGGGGTTAAAGTCTCAGCGCTATCAAGCTATCACCAGCCACCACAGCATGAGTTTGATGCCCAGCCAAGGGCCAGGGAGCTGACTCACGTGGCACAACTGACTTCCCCTGTCTCACCCACTGTTCCCCTCAGCAGTGGATTTCAGTCAATCTACCTGTTCTCCTTCCCACTTTGTCTCTGGTGAATCCTCTCACCCCCCACCCCCCAACACACACCTCTGACCTATACCCCTGTTGTTGTATAAATGAATAAATAGATAAATAAATAAATTAAATCATTTTTTTTTTTAAAGAGACCCTCAGATTCTTCTTTCTTCCCACATATCTCCATTCTCACCCCCTTCTCCATTGCAGGATATTTCCATAAGTCCACATTTTCTGTTCTCTACCCTGTCTCTAGTGGAAAACATCCCTGGCCTCAACCTACCCTCCCTGCTACAGTGTCAATCTTCTTTTGAGTGGCCCACTACCAGTCTTCATTATCGACTCCAGTTCAGAGATGTAAGCCCCGGCCCACCCCCTCACCAGGTAGGACTCATGGCTTCTGCATTTCCTACTTCTTCCCCCACCTGTTTTCATCCTGTAGCACCTCTGCCTTAGAGGTTTTTTTTCCTGATTGTTCTTCTGTTCTCTAATCTCTGAAACTTAGTAGTATTGTAAACCAAGGATATCTCAGCCCAGACTCCGGAAGCACATTTTCAAAGACTGCTAGAGTTCAAGATCATGCTAATTGTCAATCTAGATTTTTTTCACTACCAGAATTTTTGTGTATCTCAAATAGTTGACCCTCAGCATTCATTCTGCATTCAAGGTGAGGAGAAGATGGTGTTACATGTTCAAATCAGAGGCAAACCTCCTGCTCTGAAGTGGACAATGGCAATGATTTATCAACTCACAGTCACTATATAAACTGAGTGCATGAGTGTCTTTTTCTTTTTTCTTTTCTTTTTCATTTAGAAATAATACACTCACCATTACTTTTCAATATAATACTGGAAGTCCTAGCCAGAGCAATCAGACAAGAGAAAGACATTCAAGGGATCCAAATAGGAAAGGAAGAAATTAAACTGTCTCTATTTGCAGACGATATGTTAATATATATA
>PVIJ01010508.1:0-59840 GCA_004024925.1 Scalopus aquaticus
CACAATAGCAAAGGTATGGAAGCAACCCAGATGTCCAAAAATAGATGATTGGATCCAGAAGATGTGGTACATATACACAATGGAGTACTATTCAGCATGGAAAGAAGATAAACACATGCAATTTGCAGCGACATGGATGGAATTAGAGGGGATCATACTCAGTGAAATAAGCCAGAAAGAAAGAGAAAAATATCGAATGATTTCACTTATAACAGGACTATAGGGAGGCCGGGTGGGAGAGAGACAGTCAGTGGGGGGGGAGGGGGGGAGGAATGAGCCGGAGGGAGGGAAGGGAAAGGGCACAAAATGGAATAGAAAAGAACACAAGGGACCATGGAGATGGATCACGGGTGAATTGGTGGTGGGCTACCCAAGGGGAATGCAAAATGTAAAAGACATGAATAACAATAAAAATATATATTATAAAAAAAAAAAAAAAGAAAGTGTGACTGTTGCAGGGCAGGGAGAAAGGTAACACAGAATCCCCAAACCTGCCTGCTCTAAATAGGTTCTGCCATCCGCAGCATCAAGACAAAACATGTAAGATGTTTAGTGGAAAGAAACTTCAATGCAATTAGTGTGTGATACAGAAAAGACAAAAAAAAAAATAGTTTCCAAATCAAGTACCCAAAGTTATCCATCCCTTCGTGGGTTAAAGTCCACCCAAATGGGATTGGCCCAAAGCAAGACCCGAAAGCTTGCCATAAGTCTAAAGCACCTTCCGGTAGGAACCCATAGAAAAGGGTCAGAAACAGACAAGTCTGTGAGGAAAAGAGAAAAATCAAAATTAAAATCAGTGTTGCCATAGTCAACCTCCCCACGGGTCTCTGACCCACAGCTGTTTCAATCAGTCCAGGCCAGTGCAGCTTCTTTACATGTCTCTCTGCTCCTTGGGCCTCTTCTGGCCTTCATCCTGCTTCCTTCCTTTTCAGTCTCCTTTCTCTCTTTCTCTCATCTCTCCTCAGCTCCACACTCCTTTGGATGGGGCAGGGAACCTGGAACTTCCCCCTTTCCTGGGGACCACTCTGTTATATGACCTGAAATGTTGTTCATGTTATCACATACTTATTACTTAATAGCAGAGAGCAATAAAAAGAAAAATACAGAGACAGGCATACATCGATAAGAGGGACAGAGAGCTGCAGAATTATCCAGCTATTTCCATTAACCAGTGAAGAGAGAGGTTTGATTGCTGAAGGCATATTTATAAATGAAATCCCCTAAGAAACCAATATCAAAAGTTTACTAAGCTTTCCCAATTGACCTTGATATGTATGAGAGAAAATAAAAGAACTGCTGAAATACATTAAGACTTATGATTATTTCTAATTTGGCAATAGATGGAGATGAATACTAAGTTTCCTTGAAACAAAAAGATGACACTCCATAGTATAATTCACAGGACAATAGAAGCATAAAGTAAATAGAAAAAGATTTGGTTTCCATTCTCACTAAGACTCTTCTCACAAATAATCACAAACTCTTATCTCTTCACAGAAAAGAAAACAGGGATTCAGGGGGCCTCCCTGGTGGAGCAGGGGTTAAAGTCTCAGCGATATCAAGCTATTGCCAGCCACTATGCACGAGTTCCTTCCCCAGCCAGGGAACTTCCCACATGGCGCAGCAGACCTCTCCTGTCTGCCCGGCTGCTCCCCTCAGCAGTGCCTTTCAGTAAATCTGCCTGTTCTGCTCCCCGTTCTTTCTCTGGTGAATCCTCTCACCCCTTGCACCTCTGGCCTATACCCAGTCCTCATATGCACAAGTGAAAATAAAATCTTAAAAAAAGAAAGAAAATGGGGATTCAGTTCAGAACACATCATATGTCTTATATTTCATTGTATGAAAACATGCATAATAAATCATATTCATTTTTTCTTTTATTTATATATATTTCATATATTTCCTCTTTTATTTATATATATGAGATATATCATATATCTCATCATATACATTTTTTTAAATGTTTGCTTTCTTTTGTCAGGTGTAGTCCCCATAGAATTTCCACCACCAATTCTCCTATGCACCATCACCATATATTTATTTTTTTCATTCAGTCAGAGTGTTCAGTCACTCTTAGTGAGTCCTAGGGCAAGTTAAGGATAATTAGACAGCTTCAGGGACAGAGCAGGCAGGGGCTTTGGGAGGGTTAAAGAAGTTTCCGAGACAAGGGCAACAAGAATATTAAGGGACGATCCAGAGATAAGGGCAACAAATTCCAAAGGGAGCTAATCAGACACCCAGGACAGGGACAACAGGACATTCCTCATCAAGGATAATTAAAAAAAAAAGTATGCTAAAGATAAGGGCTGGAACACAGTGTCTTAATTCTGGGCACAGAGACATTAAAGCTGTGAGCGAGACCATCAAGAACTAACCCATCACAGAGAGATTGATGGGGATTTAGAATAATTAGGGAAAGAAGGTGCATATTCCCTGAGACAGTATTACAGGGCATGGAGAGGGACACCCCCAAAACCCCCAGATCTGCCCTGTTCAGAATGGGTTCTGCCATCCACTGCACCAGTACAAAACATACAGGACCTTTTGTGGAAAGAAACTTGAATACAATTAGAAAAAAAAGAGAATACAAAGAATATATTTTCTAAGTCAAGCACCCAATGCTAACCAACTCCTCGTGGGTAAAAGTCCACCCAAACAGGATTGGCCCAAAGCAAGTCTCGAAAGCCTGCCACAAGTCTGGAACAGCTTTTGGCAGGGACCCACACACAAGAGTCAGAAACAGCCAGACAATTCTGGGAGGAACTAAAATACCTTTTGGCAGGGACCCATACAAAAGGGTCAGAAACAGTCAGACAATTCTGAGCAGAGCAGAACATAATCAAAACCAAAATCAACATAGCCATTGTTAACTTCTCCACGTGTCTCTCACCCATATCTATTTCAATCAGTCCAGGCCAGTGCAGCTTCTTTACAAGTCTCTCTGCTCCTTGGGCCTCTGCTGGCTTTCCATCCTTCTTCTGTCTCCTCCTGTCATCTGTCTGTGTGTTCTGTCTCCTCTGTGTGTGTCCTCTGTTTGTGTCTCCTCTGAGTGTTCTCTGTGTATGTCTCTGTGTTCTCAAGCTTCTTATATCCTGCTCAGTTCCACCCTACCTTGGGTGGGACAGGGAACCTGGGACACACCCTTTCTCCTGGGGACCACCCTGTTACAACAGGACCCCACTTGGCTTCCTTGCCCCTCCCTACCTGGTCCACCGGCCTGCAAGTCCCACTTTATTTCTCTTCCTTTTCTCCTTAATATACTTTTTCTTTCTCTAAACAATTCTGCCTCTTTTCACTTGCTTGCCTGAGTATCAGCAAAGTTCCTGCTGTGACTTCATGTGACACCAACCCGTAGAGGTGTAGAGTCCGGGACTCAGTGCTGCCACCCCAGACTGGTGCCCACTCCTGGCGAGGAGACTAGACCTGAAAACCTGAAATTATGGTATCATTAGTATCTACACTGGTCATCTTCATATAATGCTAATTTAGAAAATTCTCCAAGTTTTATATATACAACTTTATTCTAAATGAGCCCTGCCTGAATATTGAAGTTGAGATTCTGGTATACAGAGAGACGATCCCCTACATAGTCACTCAAGAAGGTAGGACCTTAACCAGTACTATCTCATTTTATACCAGACCTTTCTGTATTTATAGGAAATCTTCCACAGTGTGTTTGAAACAAGGGTTACTCTCACGAGTATGAAAAACAAAATTCCAAAACAGTGTTTATCATTTTCAAAAATTTATGTTTACCGTAATTCTTAAAAGATATGTTGGCCAATGTCACATCTCTTGCTTTTTAAAAGTTCTTGTTTTTCTTTCCCCTATAATTTCCCATATCATTAGGTAGAGAAAATACAAGTGTATGTTACAGAATTGGATCACTCACTGGGTGAATGGTAAATAGGTATTAAACACTTACACACACACAACAAATAGAGACTTTAATGCCAAGTCTCAATAATACTTACTATCTAATATCAATCCAGTTTCAGACTCTTTTGAAAATAAATTTAAGTCAATCTAGAATTTCCTGGTCTATATTGGTGAGATAATTGATGATAAGATCCCTCCTGCTTTCGTCTAAAGGAAGGTGGTTTTGCCTGAAATAATCTCTCTTTCCTTGTTCCACCTTCTTTTTTATTTAAAAACATTCAATTTTGTATAACTATTTGCAATGCCTTTCTGCTTGCAAGATGGAATGTTTCCTGATTCATGAATAATGTAAAGCCAGGTAGATTTTTAAAATTAAGACAGTTGAATTTTTGTTATTTTACAGAGCTCATTGTTGGGAATAAGAGAGGATTGATAAAACCTAACATATTCTAAAAGTAACATCACTGGGATTTTCACCTCAGAAATAGAATGAAATGCTGGCAGAAGATGAACTGTGATTTATGAAATATGAAGGGGATTTAAATATGTGGGAAATATAGTGTTTATTTCCCATGGTAGAGAAAAGAAACACAGAATTATTCTGAAACCTAGTGCTCTAGTCAAGGCTCTTCTAACATTTTCATGACTATTTTATTTTATTATTTTATTTTATTTTATTTTTTGAGGCAGTGACTCTTTTGTTTTTGTCTTTTTGAGCAGGATTATTCAGTGCTCATTCTATGCCTCCTCTAAGATTATATTGGTGAGGAACAGGTAACTTGTCTCTTACGTTTTACATTTTCCATAAACCCAACTCTTGATCTTATATTTCTGATCTCAATTAATGCCACAGTGTTTTCCATTCTACAAATTCGGGAGTAATCATGGACCTCTGAAACATTTTTGTGATTCGCATCTGATTGAATACCATAGCATGTTGAATACTTAAATATACTTGTCAGAACCATTCTGTTTCAGGCACAGCCATGTACCTGTGAAGCCGAGTTAAGCAGTTACTCTCAGAGAAAAAGTATATCCTGGTCAGACATACATGAATTAATATGGTCATTTCCTCCATAAGAACAAACCTGTATTAACCAAACTAACATTCTAGAAGTAACATCATTGAGACGTTCCTAGTAATTTTTTTTCTAATTTTTATTTTTTTAAACATGGATTTCTTCTTTTTTTAATGATTTATTTATTTTTGCATACAAGCTGGGGTGTAGGCCAGGGGTGTGGGGTGGTGAGAGAGTTCACCAGAGACAGAGTGGGTAGTAGAACAGGCAGATCGACCGAATTTCACTGCTGAGGGGAGCAGCAGGCAAGGCAGGAGAGGTCTGCAGCGCTATGTGGGAATCTCCCTGGCCGGGTATCAAATTCGTGTCACAGGGGTTGACAGCTCCACAGTGCAGTGCTTAACCCATTGCACCACCAGGAGGCCCCTTTTTTCTAAATTTTAAATTATTTTTTTAATTAGGAAAGTTTTATCAAAATATTTTATATGCACTAAATTGTTTTCAAGTCTAACCCAAAAGTCAGCTCTACTTTTTATTTTTCATTTCTTGACAATACTCAGTTTTTCCCCTAGGTAGGTCAACTCTCTGTCTTGTTATCTAAGTCACCCAGTAAGAATGCCATCTTTATGACAAACATGCATTCACTGTGACAAGTTCCCAGTCATTTCTGAACAGTCAACTTAAAAAATCAATCTAAACTAATGTTCAAACACATCCTACATTTGTCTCTGCATATCTTATCTTCATGTACATTTTCTTGTTAAACTTGGTAACCCTGAATCCATTTGTTATATGAATTCTCCAAGTCATTAATTTCACGAAATGTTGTCAGATCACAATATCCAAATCTTTTTTTACTAGCACTTCTGGAAATATCTGAAGTTTAGGATGAGTGATTTTTATTTTGTTTCATTTAAAAACATTAGGCAAATTTGTAAACACATGTGTGCATACCATATCAAACATTAGTTTACTTAATATCTAAGTGCCATAAAGAAATTTAAAATTCCTGAGTAAACTAAATTCATCAACTCATTAAATTCACCTGTAAATTGTAATGCTTTATTCTTTTCTTACGTAGAAACAACTGCAGTTTTAACACATAGGTAGTTTCAGAGCTGGGCACACAGTTATTTTATATTTACCCCATGTAATTATGATCTCTTAGTCACCTTCTAGAACAGTCTAATCTAAAAAGGAGAGTTCCCATGTTCTCTGCCCCACCCAATGAGGGTTGGAGTTGAGTGGCAAGGGGAAGCTAGAAAGAACTTGGGAAAGAAGAGTAGGAAGGGAAGATTTGGAGGAAAAAGGTGGAGTCAAGAGACATATGAAGTAGAAGATGCACTTGCTTTTTGGCCTCAAACCTGCACCAAGGACATGGCGGATCATGGAAGGAGACACTTAGAAGAGATATGAGTGGGAGACCCGTGGGGAGGCTGACAATGCAGCCTTTATCTTGACTTGTATTTTGATTTTGTTCTTTTCATCCCGACTTGCCTGATCTCTTCTGCCCCTTTTCTGTGGTTCCCCACCAAAATGAGCCTTAGGTTTGTGGCACGCTTTCAGTGGCCCTGTTTTGGACCAACCCTGTTTAGCTGGGCATGTACCTACAAGGGGATGGGTAACTTGGGGTGCTTCATGAGGGAATCATTTTAATTATATTTAATATATATATGTTATATATTTAATATATATTTATTTAATTAATCTTCTCTTCATTGCACACGAATTGTTGCACACTAATTGTATGACAGTCCTTTTCTTTTTTTTTTTAAGATTTATTTATTTTTACATACAAGCAGAGGCCCAAGTCAGAGGTGTGGGGAGGTGAGAGGGTTCACCAGAGACAGAGCGGGGAGCAGAACAGGCAGATCGAAATACACTGCTGAGGGGAGCAGCAGATGAGGCAGGAGAGGTCTTCTGCATCATCTGGGAATCTCCACAGCTGGGCAATGAACTTGAGCCGCAGTCGCTGACAGCTCCACAGCGCTGTGCTTAACCTGTTGTGCCACCAGGGAGGCCCTAAAGTCCTTTTCTATTGAAGGTCCTACACAGTAGAGTATGTCTTGTCTTTATGTGGCAGATAACAAAACCCTTTTGGAGTGTGCAGGTTTGGGGGTCCAGTGTGCCCTTCATTCTGCCTGTTAAGGAGACCACATTCCAGGAAAGTATCTTCTCCTTCAGAGTTTTGGTTCTTGTAAGTTTTCCATTGCTAATAGTTATAATCACCATTGCAAGACAATAAGAATAAAAAAGAGGGCAAGAAAAAAATTCAGGGTTGTTTCAAATAGCTATTCTATCCATTTTCTTTCCAGAATTTATACCAATATTTAGTGTGAGAGACAAGGTAAAGATTGCTTACAGCATCTTACCAGGAAATTTTGAAATAAATCATTTCAATTTAAAGTAATTATAAGATTAAATTGAAGATGTTATTATTTATCCCTTATTCTAGGCAGTTTCTTGTTCTTCTGCTTCCTCTGCTTCTACATTATGTGACTACATGTGGCATTTTATTTTAATGTGTCTGTTGGCTTTTGAGTTGTATCTTTTTATTTATAGTACTAGTTTGAGGGATTAAAATATGCATATGTAATCTTTCACAGTCTACTTGGAGCTAATGTTTTTTAACACTCCAAGTAAAATAAAGAACTCTATAAATAAATATGCACGTTGTTATATCTCCCCACTTAATGCTATATTTGTCTTATGTGTCAACATCTACATTTATTACAAAGCCCCAGAAGAAAATGTTATAGTTTTTGCTTTAGCAAGACATATTTCTTTTTTAAAAATATAAATGGAGGAAAATGGTTTACTTGGACATTTACACTTTGTTGTTATTCCTTCATACTGCAGTTCCAAGTTTCTTTCTATCATCATTCTTCTTGGTCTGAAGAACATAAGTTGTTATTTCTTTCTGAAATAGTTTATTGAGGATACAGTTTTTTACATTTTCCTCATTCTGAAAATGTTTTAATTTGTCCATCACTCCTGAAGAACTTTTTTGTGTTTGATAGGAATTCAAAGTTGACAATTCCTTATTTCAGAGCTTGAAAGATAAAGTTCCAATGTCTTATGGCCTTTTCGGATTCTTAGAAAGCTGCAGTTATTAACTTTACTTCTGTATAGATAATGGCTCACTTTTCTGTGGTTGTTTTCAAGATTTTAAGTTTCTTTTCTTTGGTTTTCAACAGCTTAATTACAGTTTGTCTTGATAAGATTATTTCTTGAATTTTCCTATTTTTATGTTGATGACATTTTAAAATCTATAAATTCATGTCTTTCAACAAATTTGACACATTTTTTAGGCAACATTTCTTCAAATATTTTTCTTACCCTATACTTTTCCTCATCTGGAATTTCAAATTTTAGATATTTTTATATTGTCTCACAGACTGTGGAGTCTCTATTTAAATTTTTTCTATCTCTGTACTCTGTTTTCAAATCAGATGATTTCCATTGACCTATATCAAAGTACTCTAAGTTTCTTTTTCATCTCCATGCTGTTATTATGAACAAATGAATACTATATTTCAAATATTTTATTTTTCATTTCTAAGTTTCTATTATATCCATATTATAGTTTCTATTTCATTCCTGAGATATTTTCTCTTTCTATTCATTTTAGTAGTACTTTCCTTTATCTAATGAAGTATGATTTTTACAAAAATATCTAACATCTTTCCTTGATATGTCTATTACCTGTATTATCTCTTGACAAATGTATAGTTTATCTTTCTCTTGGGAAATTGGTTAATTTTTTCTAGTTCTAAAAATTTTAATTATAACCTGAACATTTTGAATAGTATGCTGTGAGACTTCTCCTGTCTTGCCTGCTGCTCCCCTCAGTAGTGTATTTCAGTAGATTGACCTATTCTGCTCTCCACTCTGTCTCTAGTGAATCACATATCCACCATATACACACACCCCTCTAGCACACATCCCAGCTATTGTATGCATAAATAAATCTTTTTTTAAAAATTCTAAGTTAATATTGAGCATTTGTTATATCAAGCAACCAACCCAGTTAGGTTCATACTACAAGGTTCACCTAACTTTCTGTGAAAGTAATTCCAAGGACAGTGTGACTTTGAAAGCTTTTGCTCTGCTGCTTTAGGTCTATCATATGCAGATGCCTCTCAAGGCAAGATGTGGGACTTGAGCAGTGTTTCATACCATATTTCACTTTTCAAAGTTTTTGTTATTTCTTTGAATCTGTTTTGGAACATAAGCTCAGGTATAAACAAGAATGTTTGTTGGTTCATACAGAATATTAGGGGATCCTTTTTTTTAAGCCCTCTCATTCTCTGCCTATCAGGAATCCTTTTTTTTTTTTTTTTTTTTTTTTCACCTATGAACACAAAGATAGAGGTTTTTTTCTATTTTCTGTTTTCTCTAAGATTTTTTTTCCCTAGTTTCTGCAGATTTCTTAGTGATGAAAGCTTTTCTGGTGTAAAGTTGTAAGTGAAAAGTGAGGGAAAAAAAGATATACAGGAAAATTTACCATACCTTTTGGATCATAGCATCTTTTTCTACCCCTTTTCTCCTGTCAGATCTTACATAAAGGTAGGAAGAAAGAAGATGAAAAAGAAAAATAGGATTGTCTTTATAGTTTGTCTCTTAGGGTCCCTGTTCCCATAGATAGTCTAGTCTGAAAGCTGGAAGTTCTCTAGGAGAATTTTCTGCTGTCATGCATTTCTTCACATGAACTATCCTCTAATTAAAGGCATGAGACAAAAATAAAGTTATTGTTTGTTTTTAATAAGAAATCTCACTTCCAAAATAGGCTATTATTTATTTTATAATATCTTTCTCCAAACTTCACTGCAATTCTTAACTTTTTAGACTCCTCAGGATGCGTATCTATATGTGTGTGTGCATGTGCATGCATCTTGTGTGTGCACACACAGCAATTTAATTGTGATCAATGCAAAAGATAGACTGTTATAGGTTTATCCCACTTGCTTACTTGCCCAAATCAGAAGTTAGTCCATTCAATGGATAAATTACTGTGAGAATTTTGGAGTAAAGTTTTGTTTTATTATATGTTACTTTTACTTATCAAAATCCAGCTTTAAAGGTAAAAAGTACTCAACACAGTGGAAAATACTGTTCTTTTTCTCTATATGGATTATATATCTAATTGAAAGAACAAAAAAATATTTCAGAAGATTCCTTCTAGAGAAAAATAGCATACTGTTATAAATGGGAGGTTTTAAATTGAAAATTTAGTGGCACATATCACAACTTTCTGTGATTGGAGAAATTTCTGGGTAAATGTAAAGTCCCTACATAGTGGAGTCTAGCTTTGACAATTGGCTTGAATTGGTTGGTTCAAACAACAACAGAATCTTATTATATTCCTTATGTTTTCTCTTCCTAGAGTACACTTCTCTGTGAGACTAAGGGAACATTTCACTTTTCAAAGAAATATTTTCTTTGCAGGTATGTCCTTTTTGAAGAAATACTTGTTCAAGTTCTTTTTTTTTATCAAGTTACTTGTGTCTTTGTTATTGAGTTATAGGAGTATTTCATATGTTTTGGATATTAACACTTTCCCATGGATCCTCCTTTATCCTCAGGCACTTATAGTGACAATAAGCATTTAATAAAGGCATACTCATTCTAGATATTGACATTTTGCCAAATAATATTTATTTCTCCTTTCTTCATTTTCCTTCTTTCCCTTGTCTCCTTCCCCCACCCCTTTGGGAAAAGGGTCTCTCCCTTTTCCTTCCTTTCTTCTTTGTTCTTTTTGTTGTCCTCTTTTTCTTTTCTTCTTGTTCTTTCTACATCCCTTTACTTTCCTACATCTTTCTTTTTTCTCATCCCATCATTCCTTTCAGCCTCCCCTTTTAGAATATTTATGTAATTTCCAGTGATAACTCATTCTGAAGTCACATCTGTTAGGTCTAATTTGTAAGTAAGCAACAGTGGATTTTCTTTTTCTACTTTAAATTCTCAACAGAACAGACTATAAGAGATCTAATTATTTGCAACAAGAAAGTGTTCAAATACATAAGATTCTAACAAGCAGTGGAAATAATTAAAACCAAATTAAGATGAGGACTTAATTTAATTGAGACAAGCACTAGTACACTGAAATTGAAAGCATTAAATTTTACATAGTCTTTCCTCCCTGTTACTAGTTAACTAGGAATGAAACTGTTATAATGACAAGTTAGTCTGTACAGAAACACACACACCACATACTCACACACACATGCACAATCTACTAAGATTGGGAAGTCTAAGTGTGACTAGTTATTAATATACACATAATATTTATAACCTTTGATCTAATTATACTATACAAAGTTCCCTCATCTACACTGACGTCTAAATCTGATTTGTTTGGGAGATGTTTTTACTGCTGTTCTGATTGTTTTATATAATGTATCTCTTCTTTTTTTAATACCCCTAAGCAATCCATGAGAAAAAAAATCAACACACAAAACTTTGTTTTTGAATGAATGTCTCTGTGTAGATGAAAATCTTAAGATTGGTCAAAAATCTGGTCCCTGCTGTAAGTCAACATATTTCTGTTTATACAATGACATGGTCTTTTTTATGAAGTCACATAGTTCACATAATAAAACATAATTACATTTTCTAGAAACCAGGGGGAATATATGTATTTACAATGTTAGTTTGATGAAATATATTAAAATACTTATAGTGTTTCATCTACGTCTGAACAATCATGTCTACATGAGTTAGAACCCTGTGTTTCATTAAAATGTTGGTTGTATTGAATTTTATTAGATGAAGAATAATTGCAATTGGCAAAAAGTGACCAAGTTCTTTATTGAAAAAAAATCCTTGAACATACTCATCTTAATCATAAGCACCATGTGTTCACTTAAAATGTTAATTAAATAAATCATCAATTCCTACAATTACGTGTATCATCTTATTTACCATAAAGAAAGTAATGTGGCAGTAGAAGATCCTAGCTTTGGGTAAATTTGAACTGAATCCCAGAGCTACTCATAAACTTTATGACTTTAACAAGATACCTAAATTCTTCAGTTTTGGTTTTCTACATAACCTGAGATGAAAATACCTACCTTCTAAGATTAGATGAGACAATCTAGAGACATCCTTAGATAAAACAGATGCTTGTCCTTGTCCCTATAAATGAAAATACTTGTAGTCACTAGAGCATATCTGCAAATCATATTAGAGATAATAAATCTATTATTGTATAATATTAGTATAATCATTAAACAACAAAAGTCACTACAGTATCAATAATGACATACTCTGATGTTAATAACTTGTTTCTTTAGGCATTTCCTATATCCGTCCCAAAAAGATTACTTTTTCCTTTTATACTTTAATTTGAATGGGCTCCTATTTTGCCAAATTTTGCATTTGTTGAACTCAAATTATAACAGAAAATTTCTTGTCACTATAATTACATCTAAATCCTCCCCTGGAGAGATTAAATGTAGTTTCATTAAGTTGCCACATGACTTGATGCATTCTTTATCCCTAGGAGAATTTTTATTATTAAAAAACTACTAATTGTTAATAATCATTCTTTATAAAGCACACACAAATATGCTGAGATTTAATTAAGTTGAGCAAATAAAAGGCAGATTTTCAGTAAGAGAATTAGCTATTTCTCTATTAATTTATTTAAAAAGAGAGAACTTTTGCAAAAGAACTTTTAATTGTGAGTGCATTTATTAATTAGCCTGCTAATAAAGTCATCTAAATGTGGTTAAAATTATATAAAAATTGTATAGCATCGCTTCCTACATCTACCTGCTCCTACATTGGGTGTTATACAGATTAGGCAGTACAACCATGACTGTGTATGTATATTCTGATTAATGAGTACAAAAACAGAAATAATAAATACTTACATTTTACTAAACTTTACTTTTTTTAAAAAAGATTTATTTATTTATGCATACAAGCCGGGTACAGGCCAGAGGTGTGGGGCGGTGAAAGGGTTCACCAGAGACAGACTGGAGAGCAGAACGCAGATCGGCGGAAACACACTGCTGAGGGGAGCAGCAAGTGAAGCAGGAGAGGTCTGCCGGGCCATGTGGGAATCTCCCACGCCAGGCGTCAAACTTGCATCGCCACTGCAGACAGCTCCACAGCGCTGCACTTAACTGCTGCGCTACCAGGGAGGCCCCAAACTTTACAGTTTCAAAAAATATTTGGGTGAAATAACAACTCCAATTAAGTAACATTACCCTCATTTAATAGATGAAGAAGTAAGTATCAGAGAGATTACATGACTAGTCACTTAAGATCATACAGAAGTAGAACTGAGTCTCATATTTGTCCTGTTGTGATTTTATACAACATCACACAGAGCTTTGTAAATCTCTCAGTGTTTTTCTTCTCCATGAACATGAACATGAACTTTAAGGGTCAGATCTGCATTCCGTATGCAATTCTTTAACTCTAGTGCTTAGTGCAATGTCTGATGTAGAGTACATATCCATAGTTTATTCTGGAGATCAAGTTATAGCTCTAGTTGACATCTATAAGCTACTCTAGTCACAGTCCCTCCCAACTTCGACTCTCTTATCTGAAAAATAAAGAAGTTAATATGATCTCTGAGACTCTTGCCAGTTCAAATATCTAATCACTCTATGTCCTGGAAGTGGAACATCATTTTTCTTAGACTCAGAGGATGACATAACGCTTCTACAACACAGTAAGAGCCAGCAAGTACTGCTTTCAGAATTCACTGGGAGATCTGTCTATTAGTTCTTATATCACAGACCCATACTCTCACCAAGGTTCTGCTACCACCTAACTCCCATGTAAATGATGGAAACATGTTTTTATAAAATAGAGAAATAATGATAATAATAAGAAAAACTGACTGAAGTTAATGCTTGCTTTAGAGAAAGAAATGTTTAATCTAAGTAAAATAGACTTTGGCCAGAAAAAGTACTACATGTGGGCTGGTCAACTGGTTACATAGAAAATCATTTATTTTGAACCTAATTTGCTTGGTCATATCAAAATTTGTCCTTAAAAAACATGTTAAACCATTTTATCTTCTAGACTCTAGTATTATATTCCAGACCACCTCATCAGAAAAAAGCTGGTCTTCTCAGAGCAATGAAGTAGAATGCCTGGTGGATGCATTAACAGTGATTTTTCACCAGGAAACTCAGTAGACAAAAAAGTCTTATCTACTTTGCTGGAGTCATTTAGCATCATCTGAGTTAGCAGCTAGAGTCCTGAGTAAATGTGTGTATAACCTTGAACAAGTTCATATCCTTTCTGAGCTTAGTTGAGACAGCAAGCTCACACATTAGCAGTGATGAGTTGTTCTGATAATCTATGTTCTGCTGATCTCACATAATTCAAATGATATTACTAAAATCAAATGATATCCTCGAAGACGTAACAATGTTCACAAACTGTAATGTGTCATAGCAAGATCTGAATTCCCAGGGAAAACTGCCACAACAAAATTAGAAGCAAAATATGCATCCATATAATCTGCTTACCTAGAGAGAAGCAACTAGTACCTTAAATTGGCAGGGAGAAAAGTATGCATTTGAAAAACACACAGAAATTTATATATTATAAAACCATACTCTTCAAAGAAAAAGACCCTGCAAAACTAGATTCTGAATCCTTATCCCAGCTGAGAACGGAGATTGCTCCCTACAAAGCCCCAGCAGAGAGGTAAACAACAAAGGACAGTTTTCAAAGAAATGAGTTAGAAAAGTTGGAGACAGCAAAGGACGTAGGGACAGGGAGAAAGTTCTAATACTGCAGGAAAGGTAGAAACATTTGTAGAGACCAAGACATCATAATACACTTAAAACTACAAATCAAAGAATTATCACAATATTTGGGCATCTGGGTTGTTTCCCAGATGCCTAAAAATAGATGACTGGATCAACAAGATGTGGTACATATACACAGTGGAATACTATTCAGCAATCACAAAAGATAAACACATGCAATTCGCAGCAACATGGATGGAACTAGAAGGGATCATGCTCAGCGAAATAAGCCAGAAGGAAAAAGAAAAATATCGAATGGTTTCACTTACAGGAGGGATATACGGGAACCAAATAAGAGATCAGGAGGAGAAAATAACAACAACTATAACAAAACCAAAACAAAAACTAGCAGGCAACCAGAAATGAGAGACATTCAGGGAGGGAGGGGGAGGATAAGGGTTCAAAATGGGAGAGAAAAGAGCACAAGGGACTATGGTGACAGTTCACAGGTGAATTGGTGGTGGGTAACCCACAGGGAATACACAATAATTTAAAAGATATAAATAAAAAATACATAAATTTTCAAAAAAATATTCAGAATAGGGCCTCCCTGGTGGTGCAGGGGGTAAAGTCTCAGTGCTTTCAAGCTATTGCCAGTCACTGCAACATGAGTTCCATCCCCAACCAGGGATCTAACCCACATGGCACAGCAAATCTCTCCTGCCTTGCCCTCTGCTCCCCTCAGCAGTGTATTTTAGTAGATCTGTCTATTCTGCTTCCCACTCTGTCTCTGCTGAATCCTCTCACCTCTCCCCACTGCAACACCGGTCTGCACCCCAGTTCTTATATGCATAAATTAATAAAATAAATATTTCTAAAAATTTCAGAATATTCCCCCCTTGTTTCCTACACTAACAGCATACCAACAATCCAAGTGTTTAATAACTGTAATTAAAAGAGAAAAAAAAATTTTCTGTGTATCAACATGTAAGAAAGTCCCAAAATCAAGAGGAAAACAAAAAAATCTATCCTACCACATTTAAGAAATAAATTTTGTCAACTCTACATATGTTATTTCATAACATTGAGGAAGAAAATTACATCTTAACTTTTTAAAAGCCAGACCCCAAAACCAGACAAAGACATCATTAGAAAACGAAATAAATAAGCAGAATTTTACACCAAGACCAAGTGGGGTTTGTCCCAAAAATTCAAGGTCGGTATAATATAAAAAACGCAGTTACTGTATATCATATTTATAAAATAGTGAATAGAAGCTATATGTTAATCTTAAGAGCTTGAGGAGATTATCTTATATAATTCAATATCTATTCATACTGAAAATTATCAAAAATGTGAAGAGAGGATGTATCCCCTTCCTTCATAAATATCTTTTATGAAAAACCTACAGCTGTTTTCATATTTATTTGTGGATGAATTAATGTTTTTTCTCAGTGATCAAGGACAAGGTAAGGATATCTTTTCTTACTATTTCTAATAAATATTTTTCTAGTGGTATCAGCCAGTGCAAAGATCTAATCAATAGCACCCAGATTGGAAAGGAATAAGTAAATACCTACAATCAGAGACGAAGTAATTTTATCAGTAAAAAAAAATCCTAAGAAATCTAGCCACATCTACTATAACTAATACATAAGCTTAGCAAAGCTTCCAAAACATACAATACATACCCCAAATACCAATGCTATTTAATATACCACCACAAAAAATCCAAATCATCATTGAAATAGAATAAAAATACTTATATCTAACAAAAGCAGTGAAACACCTGCAAACTTAAAAATACAAAACATTTCCTAGAAAAATTAAAGTGGAATTGAAAAATGGAAAAAAAATAATATATGTGAAGAACTGGCATGTTTCTTAACTTTAATATCTGCTTATTGCCAAGTAGGTATGTACTTCAAGGTAACCACCATCAAAATTCCAGCGGTGTTTTATTGAAAGTGATAATTTATAAAATTTGAATGGCAAAGGGAGTCAAAGAGTTAAATAATCTTTGAAGAATGATATAATTAGAGGTGTCATGATAATTTTAAAATTTAATGTATTTAGAAACATACTTTATACAAAATATAACTAAAATTAAACCTCAGATCTAAATATTAAATATTAAGCTATTAATCATTTAGAAGAAAATATAGGAGAAAAACTCTATTACTTACAGTTAGATGAATAGTTTTTAGATATATGAGACAAAATACATGAAAAACATCAGAAATAGGACTTGAAGGCAGACTTCCAAAGATCCCATCCTGGCATCTGAATCTAAGGTCAATCAAGACTATGGCTGTTTCAAGAGAAATTATTACCGTTATTTTTTTTTAAAGATTTATTTTTTATTTATACATACAAGCTGGGATACAGACCAGAGTTGTGGGGCGGCGAGAGGGTTCACCAGAGACAGAGCGGGTGCAGAACAGGCAGATCAGAAATACACTGCTGAGAGGAGCAGCGGGGGAGGCAGGGGAGGTCTGCCTCACCAGGTGGGATTCTCCCCGGCCAGGCGTCGAACTTGCGTCGCCGCTGCCGACAGCTCCACAGGCAGCGCTTAACCGCTGCACAGCTGGGGAGGCCCCAATATTACCATTATTTTAAAGAATTTAGAATATCTACATTTAGAAACATCTCCAGAAATAACATTTTTATCAAAGAAATCTATTTTATGGCATGACAAACATCTACAGCATGTGGTTTTATCATAGGAGATATTTTCTTATTGTCATATGAGGCCCCCCAAGACCTTAACACATTCCTTAGTTTAGGAATAAAATTCTCTTTATCTCCATTACTCTAGAATTTACAACTATGGAAATTATCCATATGTATATAATTAAATGTGTTCTTTTTACTCCTACTAATCTGTCAGATGTTAATTTGTTGCTAAACCACCTGGGAAGAACCCAGAAGAATATAGGAATTTTTTCCCTGTGTCACTACAGACTTCATCAAAATTAAAAGTTACTGAATAAAAAGGAGTTTAAGAAAAAGAAATAACCACAGAATAGAATAAAATATTTGCAATTCATATAGCCAGTAAAGGAATTACATCCAGATTATATAAAGAAATATGTAATCTCAACAACAAGAAAATGCAATTCAAGAAAAAAAATGGGCAAAATTTTTAACAGACTATTTCACCTAAAAGAACAAGTGGATCACAAATAAATACATGAAAACTGATCATCATTAAACACTAGAGAAATGTAAATTAAAAGCCTAGTAAGTGAGCTATTATATCCCATTTAGAATTTTGGTATAACAACCAATTTTTAACCTACTAAGTGTTGGTAAGGGTGTGGATCAGCTAGGCCTCTTATAAACTGCTGATAGAGAGGCAGAATGCAGATGCCACTCTGGAAAACATTTGACTGTTTATTATACAAACATACACTTACCACATAATCCACCAATATACTCTTGGGTGTTTTCTCCAGAGAAGAGGTTGACTAACTTTTTCTGTAAAGTGCCAGGTAGTTTTAGTTTTAGTTTTGTGAACCAAATACCATTTCTGTCACACAATCTTCATTTTATTTTTTCAAACACTTTACACATGCAAAAGTTATATTTATGTGAACATGTTTTCATTCAATGTAGGTAACTAGAGATGAAATTGTTAAATCACATGACAAATGTATTTATTTTAAAAATGTCAGATTGATTCTAAGGTAACATGAAATGTAAGTAACATATGAAAGGTATGAGGGTGTTCCTTTCTTCTAACCTTCTCCAATAGTTGGCATTGCCATTCTTTTTGATTATAGATGTTCTAGTGATTGTGGATTTTACAGAAGTGTGAGTTTTACAAAAATAAAGGGCCATGGGACAGATTTGTCCTGTAAACTATAGTTTGTTGACCTATGCACTAAAGGAAAAAACAAAAACATATTAAGATTAAAATTATGCACACTAATATTAAACTTTATTTGTAATAATCAAACACTGAAATTGTAGCAGGGTGGTCCCCAGGAAAAGGTTGTGTTCCAGGGTCCCTGCCCCACCCAAGTAAGGGTGGAGCTGAGCAGAAGAGTTAAGAGGAGATAAGAGATAAGAGGAGAGATAAGAGGAGCAGGAGAGATAAGAGGAGAACCAGAAGAGGCATAAGGAGCAGAGAGACATGTAAGAAAGCTGCACTGGCCTGGACTGATTAAAATGGAAGAGACCCGTAGGGAGGTTAACATCGCAATGTTGATCTGGATTTTGAGTCTGTTCTTTTCCTACCAGAATTGTCTGGCTGTTTCTGACCCTTTTCTATGGGTCCCTGCCGAAAGGTGCTTTAGATTTGTGGCAGGCTTTCGGGCATTGCTTTGAGCCAATCCCATTTGGGTTGACTTTTACCCACGAGGGGATGGGTAACATAGGGTATTTGATTTAAAACTATATTCTCTCTCTTTTCTAATTCTATTAAAGTTTCTTTCCATTTAAGGTCTTACATGTTTTGTATTGATGTGGTGGATAGCAGAACCTATTTCGATTGAACAGGTTTTGGGGTTCTGGGGTGCCCCTCTCCCTGCCCTGTAACAAAACCAATTCAAATGCTCTACAATGTTTCCTTGGAAAATCAAACTGTGATACACCCATGTAGTGGACTCAGCAATAAAAAAAAAGAGAGAGCCATTGATGTGTGCAGCAATATGGATAGATCTCAGATATATTGAATGAAAAAAGCCAATTCAAAACATTATATGCTGTAATAATTCAATTTATATAACATTATTAAACTGCAAGATTTCAGTGATAGACTATGTCAGTGGTTTCTAGGGGTTAGTGATCTGCGGAGCAATGGGGTAGCACAGTGGAGTTTCTTTGGGGTGACAGTGTAGATCTATGTTTTGATTGTGGTGATGTTTATATTAATCCGTAGTTATGTCAAATTTTATAGAGCTACATGTTCAAAAAAATAACAGATATAAATCTGGTAAAACCTAAATAAAATGCCTAGATTAGTTAATAACATTGTATGAAAGTTAGTTTCCTGGCTTTGGTCATTGGGCTACAGTTATGTATGATGTTTGAGGAAGACAGGGACAAAGAATAGGGAAACACTATTTGCAACTTCCTTGTGAGCCTAAAATTATTTTAAAATGAAAAGTCATTTATAAGTGAAAAAATAATAACACTCCATTGTACACTAACTAGCATACCAACAATCAAAAAGTGACTATGATAAGCATTGAAGAGGGGAGAAACTAGGGCTCTCACACATTGCATTGGGAAAGTAAAATAGGACAACTACTTTGGAATCAATTTGGCATTTTCTTAAACATATATTTACCATGTAACCTACTAACTCTACTTTTAATTTACCCAAGGTAAGTGAAAACATGTGTTTATACAAATAACATTCACATACATGAAAAAAACATATCAACCTAAATCTATGAACAAGCAAATGTGAAATCACTGATTGATGAGAAATGTGACATATATATGTACAGTGAACTACTTCTCAGCATTGTAAAGAACCAACCTACATATTCATTCAAAAATATGAATGAATATAAAATCATTAAGCACGGTAAAAGAAACCGGACATACTTATAGAAGTATTATGAAACTGGATTGTGATGATGGTTATACAGATGTATAAATTTGGGGAGACCTCAAACCACATTCTTTCAATAGGTTCTTTTTAAGGTATACAAATTAACACTAACAAAGCTATTAAAAAGCAAAGGCAATCTGTTAAAACAACAAAAATCAGCATAATAACGCATTAAAAGAAACAATTACTATGTCAACAGATACAGACAAAAACAATATTATATGCTATCATGATTTTAAAGATGGTTTGAATGAAATAGAAGTTTTCCTAATCAATTTGATGGTATCTACAAAATATGAAAAATACTAGAGGCATTCCCTTTATTTTATTTTATTTTATTTTATTTTTTTCTTTTCAGCTCTGCAGAGACCTTTCCCCACATGGGAGGTGGGTACCCTGAGTCCCCACAGAGTGAGGGAGGGGATGTTTCCCCTTCCAGGAGACAATGAGGGCCCCTGCACCAGTCCCTGTGCCTGTCTCTCCTGTCTCTGGGAGCGGGGTGGGCATTCTTTCCCACCGCTTGTGTCCCATTGTCCCTGTTTCTCTCCCTCCCTCTTAACCTCAGAACACTCAAGAGTTTTGTTGATGTCCAGGAGTTTTTGCAATTATTTTATGTTGTTGAATCATCTTTCATATGCCTGTCCAAATTTGTATTTATCATTCTGATTTGCTTTGCTACACATAATTCTTTCAAATTTCTTCCATGTTGTGGAAGATGGCTGCATTTCATCCTTTATGTGGCTATCTAATATTCCACGTATCTTTTTTGACCCATTCATCCATTGAAGGAAATTTAAGCTACCTCCATGCCCCAGCTGTTGTAAATAATGCACTGTGAATATTGTAAATCATGATTTTTTTTTAATTGTTGTTGTTGCTGATGTTTTTATATTCTGTGGCTACATGTCCATGAATGGGGTTGTAAAGAGATTTTCTTTAAAATAAAGACATACTACCACCTCAATAAACGTTATTGAAAGTTTTAGGCAAATACATATGAGTAAGATAGCACTAGACTTGCTTTTTAATCCATTCAAATTTAAGAAGTATCTATCCTGTTACCTTGTCTTCAGTTTCCTTTTTTATTTCCTGGGTTCAATCTTTCTCATTGTTTTAGTCAGTATCTCTGGTTACAAGAGACACAAGCCAAACTTCAATTAAATTAGGTCAAAAACAAATTAATTATAAGTAGTTTACATGTATATGTAAGTATATATTTACACACAAAAATGTATACATGCATACATGGTGCTTTTTTTCTCAATATGTGAATATATGAATTTCATGTTTGAAACATAATTCTATGACTCATTGAGGCTTCTGATGTTTACCCCTTTGTTGTTACTCAGCAGGGAGTTTTGATAGCAATCTCAGATGAACTCAAATGAAAAAGTCAGCTGAATATTTTGATCACCTTTTTCCATATCATAAATTAATTTAGCGATGACTGTAAAATAATTTGACAAGACAATTGCTATGTTTCCAAGATCACCCAGGTAGAAACTAAGAAAGAGGGTCCTGGAGCAAGCTCAGGACAGGACTCAGGACAAACATTTTGTCATTCCCATGGGCTGGTAAACAAGATGTTAAAAACCTGATGACTCAAGACCCTTATCCCTGCCTTCATAAATTTGCTTGAGTTACTGCTCTTATTACCATTCCTGAACTAGATTTCTATAGTTCACCAAGTGCACAACTATGGTATAAAAAGGGACTCACAGACCTAGACTGGTTCAAACTATAGCTCTGAGAACACAGCCTCCAAGAGATGTTCACCCTGGAATGGTCTGAGCCCTGTGGGGCCACCAAACTGCAGATGACTGTAGCCCACAATTAGCAATATAAATGGACTTTAATCAAATCTAATCTCCTGGCTTTCTCAGTCAATAAAGTCTGATTTTTTTTGTTCCGAAAGCCCAGCCCCAAACCTCTACTGACCCCTAGCCCAGGCAGCTTGGGGAGTCTCTTCTGAAAGACTCCCCAAGTTCGGGAGGTATTTCTGTTCTTTCACTTATCCGTGAGCACTGAGTCCTTGCCCGGCCTCAGCAGTGTCTGTGGAGGCCCCTTTCAATCCTGACCAGAGGGTCTCAAGAGCACTTTCCCGGCTGGGAGCAGGGTCCCTCCTGTCCATCCTTCCAAACTGCAGTGGGGGGCAGTAGTAGATTGCAGCTGGTTTACTCCCAGCTTATCTGCTTGGGATGTTGGAAGTTGGTGTCTGGCTGAGGAACCAGGCACCCTCCCTTGTCCAATGACAGAAACCGTGACCAGGACTTAGCCCAGGACTTTCTAGCTCCAACAACTTTGCTCTTCCCAGAAAGACCAGTCAGGTACTATAAATACCCAGTTAAAGTAAAAGTTTATTTTAGCCCATCCATTTAGATCTGGTCTACCCTGCAATAATACTAGACCTGAAGAAATAAATTTAATTAACATTCTTTTCGTGAACTTTTTTGCCTGTTTGGTCGTTATATACCTACCTTGGAAGGACTAAACAGACAAGCAACATTTCTACTACCTATGAGTCAGCATAAATCATGACAGTATGAAATGTCAGAATTTAAATTTACAAGGAGGAAATGGCCTAATTTACAATTTCTTCATCCCAGATATCATGATGCATCAGTACACCCATAATTGGTTTGACATTGAATTTCATAGCAGAAAGCATCTGGGCTCACTCCCATGATGACCAATGAGAGCGATTTCTGAAGCTGGGACAAATTATCCTCTTTAAGAACAACAGCTGTCTCAGTGATCTATAAATGTGTCTTACCCTTTAGCCTGGGAGAATATTCATGTCACGAAAAAGCAGGGACAAGATTGTTATGGGTGGTATAACGCTGGTGGAGAACCAACTGTTCCCCATTTATCTTTCTGGTGGAGAATGAGTGTATTCACCATGTAGCCATTCCTTTTATCTTCATTAATAGACACATCTGCCTGCTGTATCTATGCCTGAACAGTAAGTACACTCATTTGAATGTGAGAAGTTCCCTTTTCACATTATTTCTCTGCAATCTTAAAGGTAAACCTTTTCAGAGACTCAGCATATTGCAAAAGTGCATTATAACTAAATTGAGACCTAGGGAGAAAAATTCCTAGACTCTGACCTCCTATCAGCATGTTATGTATTCTAAGACTGAAAGATTAAAATGAGAGGGCTTATCTGGATGATTTTATAACTCTAATTTCTCTGACTCTGTGGTGTTCTTCGTTATTTTACAGTAATAGGAACAAATAGAATATTAGATTATAATTATTAGAAAAAACTCATCATATTCAATAAAATATTACACACTACTTGTTAAGTAAACGTCTCTGAATTGTGATTCTCTGGTTCAGAGATTTCCTTAAATCTTAAAACTATTCTTCAAATTGCCTATGAAAGTTATGGTGTTGTGGCCTATAATTTCACAAATATATCATAAAATGTCTTTCCCAAAAATATGGATCTTTGCAGGTCAGTACAATTTCCACACGATTTTTGCTATATTTAATAATTCAATATTAATTAAACCACTGCTACTTTTCTTTGGTCATTTTGGTGGATAAGGAATAATTTTCAATCACTTTCTGCTCTTACTGAACTTAGCTTTGGAAACTGAGTTACTGATAACAAATAGAACTGAAAGGCTGTGGGTACTCCAGGACCCCAAAACTTTCTTGTTTTAAAGAGCTTCTGCCATCTGCTTCATAAGGACAAAGTGAAAGTATTTATACATCAGTATGTAGAGAAGAAGACAAGAAAGAATAATAGTTTCCCAATAAAACACCCAAGGTTACCTATATCCTCATGGGCAAATGCCTAGTAAAACAGGGTTGATCCAAAACAGGATCACTGGGGCCCAAAAGCTTGCCACAAGTCTAAGCCACCTTCTGGCAGGGAACCATCAAGAAGGGGGCTAGGCAAGTCTGGAATAAAGGAGAAAAATTAAAGTACAAATCAAGATAAAGCCTGACATTGTCAACGTTCCCACGTGTCTCTCACCCATATTTGGTTCATCTTCCCCAAGTACCTGGTGCAAGTCCAGAGATAAGAAGCAAGTATGTCTTCTTCATATGTTTCTCTGATTCACATGCCTCTCCTCCTCCAACTAACTTCTTTCTGTCTACCTCAATCATTCTCTTCAAAACCTTCTGAATTTTTTCTCACCACTCAACTATACATTTCATTAGGTAGGGCAGGCAACATGGAACCTTCCCTTTTTATGGAGATCCCTTTCTGTAACTATGCAATAAAATTTAATTTTATATGAAGCTACACATGAAGAATAAATTTGTCCTTTACTTTTCCCCTTTCATTTTTTCACCCAATAATTATGCCGTCTGAGATTAGGGATTGAAAGATAGGTCTCCCCAATATTTTCATATAGATATTTGTTGCATCAGGCAACACCACACTGATATACGGGAGTGGTGGAGCAAACTATTATGGCAGAATGCTGCCGTGAAGGCAGAACCTGGCCTTTTTATTTAGTGAGAGTATTTTTACAGAATCAGTTTCTCAGGGTCACAGGATAAGGAGAAAACAATTAGGAGGAAGAAAGTATGTTTATCTAAACTTTTGGGGAGAGGAGTCTGCGGAATCTGAGTTAAATTTATAGCCCAGTTTTATGGCCCACTGTTTGAAGTTTGATAACCCGCCTCACTCTAGACACCTGTCTCATTTAACAAGGCATTTTGTTGAAACTCTCTGGGATGTAAAGTTATACATCAGTCAACGGGTCCCCAGGCTTTCCTGGTCATGCCCCATAATGCATATTCATGTCCTGGGAGATTTAAGCATCCTGCTCTCGTTTAACTTAAGAGGCGCCTCTGCAGTGTTGATGGTTGATCAGTTGACTTGACCTAATGAGCTTTGTACTGAAAAGACTGAACTGCATAGCCAAAAATGGTGACTTAAACAGCTTTTGGATTCTAGCAGACCCACAGATACTCCCAAATGGGTCACTTTGGGATGAGTATTCTTTCAAATTCGGGTCAATTAAGACCATGAGAAACTTATGGCTTAACTAACTAAAAGAATGATAATTTGGGGTATAGACAAGAATTAGAATTTTTTTTTTGTCAGAAATAACTTTTATATAGGAGAAACCTGCAGAAACTGCAAACATCTAGCTGCAGAGCATCTATTCTTCATCATAAGAATCACCCTCTGCGGGCCTCCCTGGTCGCGCAGCGGTTGAGCACTGTGCTGTGGAGCTGTCAGCAGCGCGCGATGCGAGTTCGACGCCCGGCCGGGGAGAATCCCACATGGTGCAGCATACCTCTCCTGCCTTGCCCGCTGCTCCCCTCAGCAGTGTATTTCTGATCTGCCTGTTCTGCTCCCCACTCTGTATCTGGTGAACCCTCTCACCGCCCCATGACTCTGGCTTATACCCCAGCTTGTATGTATAAATAAATAAATCTTTATAAAAAAAAAGAATCACCCTCTCCTTGTAATATGAGACCTCACCTTCTCTCATATATGCATATACATACATACATACATACACTTTCTTGTTGTCCAATGGCTTTAAAATCCATACTGCAGCTTCCATGGTGGTGCAGGGGGTTAAGTCTCAGCACTATGAAGCTATCGCAGCCACTGTGGCACAAGTTCCATCCCTGGCCAGGGGGTTAGCCCACATGGTACAGCAGAACTCTACTGTCTCACCCACTGCTCCCCTCAGCAGTGTATTTCAGTAGATCCACCTGTTCTGTTCCCCACTCTGTCTCTGGTGAATCCTCTCACCTTCCCATACCTCTGGCCTACACCCCAGCTCTTGTATGCATAAATAATCTTTAAAAATTAAAGTCCATATCTATGTTTATTCTCCATAGATATGTAATAAAATGTGTTCTTTTTCCCCTATTAAACCTGTCTGACATTAATTTGACTGCTTACCAGTCGACAACATAGCAGATGGGAGAAATTTCATTTTTACCCCTACAATATTTATTCATAGTTAAATATGTAAAATATACTTTTAAGTGTTTAAGAGTATGAAAGTTCATATCAAAATAGGTCTTATAGTTGGTTAAATCTAGGCAAGTTTCCATTATTTCTGAGTCAGTTTTCTATAATACAAAAATAATACCTCTTATTTGATAATCAAATATGTTTCTATCAGTGCACAAATACAAAGTTAACTGTATAGTGGTGTTGATGATGATAATAGTGTATATGTTGTTCCAATCATTTTCAAGGTTTCATTCTTCTACAAGGCTACAAGTTCAATTTATTCTCGATATGCTTTTTTCCACATTATTTAAACATTAACTTACACATATAGAATGACAGTTAAATGGCTAAATAAATAAAAGGAAAAGTAAAAATTCTTATAGAACACAATCCAACTTGCATTGCTTTCATACACTGAGTAGGAAAAAGATTGTCCAATGTTATTCCTCATTTACTTTCAATGACAATGTACCCCTTACAGTGAAAGCATCTCACCTCCAAGTAACCCTGCTTCCCTTTGGAGTTGTCCTGTAACATTACTGCCAACCAATGGTCCTGTAGGGAAGATGCCTGGGGCATAAAATACACTGATCTTACTCCACTCCTATCTTTAGTGTTTCCCATTTTTCAATCCAGCCTGGAAGACAGAAATCAAGTGGGATTTTAATGTTGCTAAAAATTACTGATGTTGAGGGATATAGTGGCAGAGCATATATTTTGGCATATTCACTTTAGTTACATTTTGGAATAAAATTACAATTTATTTTTATTTGTTTAATCCCTGGTAGATCATTTTGTAACACTGTGATATCCATAGAAAGGGGAGCTTCCAGATTCCCTGCTCCACCCAAGGAAGGGTGGAACAGAGCGGCAAGAAGGGGCTGAAGAAAAGTAGAAAAAGGGAAGGAAAGACATGGAGAAAGGAGAAGCCTGGAAAAGGCACATGGATCAGAGACACATGTGAAGAAGACACACTTGCTTCTTGGCCTTGAACCTGTATCAGGGACTTGGGGAACATGGAAAGAGGCCCTTTAAAGAGGCATGGGTGAGAGAACTGTGGACCACTGATAATGGCAGCTGATGCAGTTAACAAGTTTGTCTTCCCCCATCTCTTGCAATACCCCCCCTTGTTTGACAGGTTTATGACGTTTCTCAGATAAACATTAACAAGTATGTCTTCCCCCTATGTCTTAATTCTCCCCCTTGTTTGACATGTTTGTCTTCAGGCATTTCAAGGAAAAGGGACTTAAACGGCAGTTGTTGAAAAAAGCAAGCTGGCGCCCACCAGTCTCCATGCTGACCACTTCCCCCCTCCCTTTTGCAGACCCTTACTCAGCTCCCCCTCTCTTTTTTTTTCCTTTGTGTAAATAACCCTGCAGCCTGCCAGAGAGCAGGACAGGGGTCTTTCACACATGAGTCTGCTGCCCTTCTCATCTGTCAGCAAATTAAACCACTTTCCTTTTCCTCAAACTCTGTTTTCTTGTGTTGAGTGAGGGAAACTGAGGCCAACGTTTGGTATCACAACTTTTATCTAAATTTGTACTTTTATTTTGCTCCTTCCCTTCCAGACTTCTCGGCCTTTTCTGCACCTTTCCTAAGGGTCCCCACCACAGGGTGTCTTAGACTTGTGGTAGGTTTTTGGGCCTCAGAGGCCCTGCTTTGGACCAACCCTGTTTGAGCATTTACCCACAAAGGGGTGGATAAGGTTATGTGCTTCATTTGGAAACTATATTCTTTCTCTCACTTTTCTCTCTATTACACATGAATTCTATTAATGTTCTGTAGCAGGGTGGTCCCAAGGAACAGGGCAAGTTCCAGGTTCCTTGCCCCATCCAAGGGAGAGTAGAGTTGGGCAGGGAGGAAGAAGAAGTTGGAGAGGAGACTGGAGAAGGGAAGAAGAAGGATGGAGAGCCAGAGGGAGACCTGGAGGAGGCACACGGAGCAAAAAGACATGTGAAGAAGCTGCATTTGCTTTCTGGTCCTGGACTGGTTGAAACAGACATGGGTGAGAGACCCGTGGGGAGGTTAACAATGGCAGCTTTTATCTTGATTTTAATTTGCTCTTTTCCTTCCATATTTGTCTGGTTGTCTCTGATCCTTTTCTATGGGTCCTTCCGGGAAGTTGCTTTAGACTTAAAGCAGGTTTCCGGGCCTCAGTGGTCTAGCTTTGGGCTAACCCTGTTGGGCTGTGTAATTTACCCACAAAGGGATGGGTCACTTTGAGTGCTTGATTTGGAAACTATATTGTCTTTTCTTTGTTGCACACTATTGATGTCATTTTTGGAATTGACGGGTTTTGAGAGCAGGGTCCTTGGGTTCACTCTGGGAAAGGTTTCATCAGATTTCCTCTTCAGCGGCACGCGGTGAGTTTCTCCATGAGACACAAACATTAGTTATACTTAAACAGGTTTATTAGGGAAAAGGGACAGAGAAGTAAAGGACACTTGCATAGACACAGCGGGCAGGAAGAGCTGCCATGAAAAGGTCAGGTTTGCTGAGAGAGAGGCCTGCATGTTTGCAGGCAGGCAGGCAGCCCTGAGGAGAGCTGCTTCTGCTGAGGGAGGTCAGTGAACACCTGGCATGGTGCAGGTCATGTGCAGGCAGGAAGGCCGCTGCCCTGCAGAGGGACAGAGTTGGTGAAAAGGTCACCTGCATAGTCACAGGTGGACAGAAAGATGCTGCCTGGAGCCATTGCAGAGACTGCCCTGATTTAGCCCTCTGTCAGTTGGGAGGGGCTCGTTCCCTCCAGGAGTGGTTTGTTTGCTGTTGATTTTGAATAACTATGTAGGATGTGAAAGGGACCAGAGATTCTACAATGGACTCAAACTCCATATCTTCACCTTCCCTCAGTATGATACCTACTTGATTTTATGCTTTGTAACTTAGGTGCTGGCGCCTAGGAAGTTTTGGTTATCATTGTGCTAATGGTATGTTGATTCCTTCTACTGCCACCTCCTTGTGTGAATCAAATTTTAGTCTTGTGATCCTCCTTTTATTAAGTTCTATTTCCTCCATCACTCTTACTGTTTGTATTAAAGTTCCTTTCCATTAAAGTTCTTATGCACCAGAGTATGTTCTGACTTGATGTGTCTGATGGCAGAACCTATTTAAAGCAGGCAGATTTGGGGAATCTGAGGTACCCTTCAACCTGCCCTGTTACAATACTTCAAATATTAACAAATTTAATTATATAGGTTATTGAGCACAAAATTATTTCTTGGAACAAAGATAATGATGGAAATTAGTGGATCTAGACAGAAAAATACAAAATAGCCAATAACTACTTATAAACTGAACTCAAGCTAACCATGGGGAATTGAAGCAACATCCACGCTGGAGGTGTGATAAGCAAGCAACAACCTGAGTTGTCTCTCAAAGAAACCCTAATCACCAAAACAAAGAGAATAACCAAACCAAAATAGAGTCAAACTGTCCTTAGCTTCTGTGGGGGCTGCTTGCCAGTGAAAAAAAGTTTCTTTAAGAGAATGACTACAGGCATCCCGAAGGATTCATTTACTATCAGGAAGTTTTAACAGGGGCACTTAAGTGATGTGAAAATCAAGCCTACTGTTAAAAATAGAAGAAAAAAAGAAAAAAAACAGGCCAAAAAATAGTCTTTCACTCCAGACCCCAACCAGACTTAAAAACTAACCTAACTGTAGTTTCAGCCTTTCCCAAGAGTGTCTTAAAGCCGTGGGTCTGGGAGTGGTAAGACCCTCCTGCTCTCCCCTGAGGGCTGGTGGCTTTGCCTGAAATAGTTTTCCTTCTCTCTTTGCTAATAAAGGAGTCCTACTGTCTTTCTGATTAAAAAAGCCTATTGTGTGTAAGTCCTCCCCATGGTTTTCTACTTCCTGGATGGGTTGCTGCCTGATTCATGGATACTCTAATAAAGCTAATTAGATCTCTAAATTTATACTGATGGATTTTGTTTTTTAACAACGTACTAGTCACTTAAGTTAGTCCCTTCTCTCCATATTTCATGATCATCTCTTGAGAGAAAATTGCTTTCTCCCTTTATTTTGCATTTATGGCATTTTATTTTCCTTCTATTTTTGCAATTAAACTATTTGACCCTTTTTATTTCCCATTTTAAAGTAATAGATTACCAAAAGCAACATTCGGAAAATAAAGTAAAAAGGAGAGAATTCTAAGTCATGATTCCACTCCCCAAAGATAATCACTGCTAACACTATGTCCTCAACTTTTTCCTGACATAATTTTATTTGCTTAACAATTTTCCTAGGTATAATTTTATTTGCTTGTCTTATAAACTTGTAACCATCCTTCAGATGAGTAGTTCTCAAAATATGATCTTGGGACCAGAAGTCTGGAAATACTCAGCAAATTGCTAGAAACACAAATTATTGGGCCCCATTCCAAATCTATTGAAATGTAAACTGGCATTTAGACTCAGCAACCTGTGTTTTAACAACCCTCTCAGGTAACATGATGTAAGCTGAAGTTTAAGAACCGCCACTACAGGCATTATTTTATATTCTATATCTGTTCACTGAATATTTTCATATTCATATTTTCCAATTCATGATAAACACAGTAATTTCAATAAGATATTAGGATTTATAACTCCAGAATTATAATTTATATTTTATATTTATAATTGATAATCCTCAAGTTGACAGTGCACTTAAATTACAGTTCATTTAAACAGTCATGTTGAAATATACATTGCATATCTTCTATGTGATAGTGTTCTGGGTGCTATGGATATAGTATCAGAAGGGAGAATGCTCTACTTAATCATTACTCATTTTGCTAGTGCACAACAAAGGGGCACCCAACAACCTCAGACTATTAAGGGGTTCATTAAAGGGATCCCTTTAAAGGGATCCAGCCATCTGTGTGTACACAAAGGAGGCACATTTTTAGGGTTGGGGGAACAGTATGTCCTGAACAAACTTCACCCAATAATGTTTGATGGACTCCATCCCCACCCCCATGCAAAAGAGATTCCAGACGCTCAAGATTACAACTCCCATAATGCTATGAATCTGCCATGATTCTGGACCTCTTGAAGGGGCATTGCTGGGAATTAAGGGTGAAGTTGAAAGGGACTGAGACCGGGAGAACTTGGGGAATAGGAAAGACTGAGACACGAGACAGTGATTTTAAACAATATAGGAACAGAAAGAACAAAACAGCTCCCAGGAAAATAGAGGTGTTTTAACAATCACCAGACAACTTCCCGACACCTAGTGCCTAATCAATAGTCCAACACATTGGACAACAAGAAGTCTGATAGTATAAAGTCATGGATGGGGCTGGAGTAAAGGGGCATCCTCCCTTGGACCCCCTTCTGCTGTCAGGAGCTCTTTCCCCTTGCTTCAATAAATCCACACTTGCTTGCTCTCACATTTGGTGTGGCGGCTGTTATTCTTCAACCAGCGTACACACGCAGACCCACAGGGATACACTCTCCTAACAGAGTTAAGCAGCTCTGCTTGTTATAAAACTGAAGACATGTAGGCCTGGAATAGTGTTTGGTTTTGCCTGCCTTTAACATGCTCCTGGAGTCCCCAGCAACTACTAGTAGGGCATACTGACCAATTAAATTCTCTCTCTCTCCCTCTCCCCCAAACCTTTTCATTTCCCTTGTAAATAAACCTTATATTAACTTTTATTTTTTTAAAGATTTATTTATTTTTGCATACAAGAGCTGGGGTGTAGGCCAGAGGTTAGGGGATGCTGAGGGGCTTCACCAGAGACAGAGTGGGGAGCAGAACAGGCAGATCTACTGAAATACACTGCTGAGGGGAGCAGCAGGTGAGACAGGAGAAGTCTGCTGTGCCATGTGGGAGTCTCCCTGGCTGGGATAGAACTCGTGGTGCAGTTGCTGCCAGATGGCTTTATAGTACTGAGACTTAGCCTCTTGTGCCATCAGGGAGGCACCTTTTATTAACTTTTCTATGTGTGTCATCCCTTGGGTATTATTCTGAGGTTTTTTTATAAGCATGAGCGGATTCACACCCAGGCCATCCCATTTTCTTTTGGGGTTGCCCTGCAACATTAGTATGATAGACCTTAATAGAATTAGTGTACATATATAAAGAGGAGAATAAAGAACATTCCTAATAAAAGTTTCCCAATAAACACCCAGTTAACCATCCCTTCATGGGCAAATGCCCAACCAAACAGGGCCAGCCTGAAGTGAGGTTGCTGAAGCCCAAAAGCTTGTCACAAATAAAAAGAAACTTCTGGTGGGGAATAACAATCAAAGGGTATGGAAAGTCTTAGAGAGCTGGGACAAAAGGAGATACCATGACAAGATAATGGCTGCCACCCACATGGCTCTTCCCAGTGTCTCCTCGGGTATCTCTTCCATGTTTCCTCCAAGTCCCATTTCCAATAGTACCAGATTATAAATTGGCTGCAGAAAAGAAGATACCACAGCCCACCTGCTTCCTGTGCTATCTAGCTCCACCTGGCCACTCAGCTCCACCTTTAGTTCCCAGTAGCTCTCCTGCTCAAGAAGTCCAGGTCACAGCGCATTGGGACCTGCCCACAAGGCTGCTGCATGTAAGTAGGGGTGGGTTGGGGAATGGTATCTCCCCTTAACAACTTTGGTTATTTCTAATTTTTCGTCATTATAATTAATGCTAAAGCTAAATATTTATTAAGTGTAAAGATGTCCCCCTTATATTTTAGATGGAAGAAAAAAATATTTAAATTGGTATGATTTTGAGCACATATAAGTCATCAAAAGAACATCTTTTCTTTTTCCCAGGATTCTCTTTTCTTTATTGAGGCAAAACTTTCCTGAAATCTTAAGTCAAAATAATAGTTCAATCTTGGTTTCCCCTGTTCATCAGAAAGAAATATTAGAAGCTCCAGTTAATTCTCAGAAAGTATCCATTATCCACAATTAGTTCTAAAAATGTATTTTCCAGACTGATGCAATTCTTGTCCGATAAAATGGAGGGTAAAGCGTTTCAATCATTTCTTGTCAGCAATGATCTTTTACTTCTTATTAAGAAGGGAACATATGTCATTTTCTCCTGTAGCTTCTGTTGTAATCCCCGTTGTTTGCCTGGGATCTCAACATGCCCATTCGTTTCTCTGCCTTCATACAGCCATGAGCAGTGAGCCAGAATAACTGTGTTTGAAGACATATCTCATAAGTCACAAACTATATCCGGAGAATATAGTTTCTTTCAGGCCCTTTAGACACGAATTGGAGCATAGCTGACTCTGCCCCTTTTGTGAAAGCCTAGCTCTGGCTTCCGGCCAGATCAATTATAACAGAACTGATGTGGCCCATCAAAGATACTTAATAATGTTAAATCTCAAAAAGAACATGATCTGATCAAATTACTCTCTTCCCAAAAGTTTTGCTGGGCCTTTTTCTATGATACAAAGAACACAATCTATTAAGCAAAATCAGATATATGTGTGTGTTGGTTTCCTCAAATACAAGGGGCTTAATGCAGTTTCAGTACATAACCAAAAAAGCACACTTTAGTATAAACAGCATATTAGCCATAATGAGTAATTATCTGCTTTAATAGATAGAATAGAGGGTCTCCCTGCTGGCCTAGAGGTTAAGTCTCAGCGCTGTCACCTCCACAGCCTGAGCTCAATCCCTGGGGAGCCCTGGTCAGGGAGCTAACCCACATATGGCGCTGCAGACCTCTCCTGTCTCACCCACTGCTCCCCTCAGCAGTGTATTTCAATCAATCTGCCTGTTCTGCCCCCCCAACTCTGTCTCTGAATCCTTTCACACTCACACCTCTGGCCTACACCCCAGCTCTTGTATGCATAAATAAATAAAAATAAATCTTTAAAAAATAGATAAGAGAGAAAACTTCTCAATATTTTTAATTAAAAATATTTATTGAGCATCTAATATGTGCTAGGCACAAACTACTGTAGGATCTATCACATCAAAACAGGCAAAAATTCCTGCCTCATGGAGCTTACAAGTTATTGGAAGACATGAACAATAAACGATAAAACACTTAAAGTTAGTTGTTGCAATGTCAAAATAGAGTGATTTAAAGATGGTAGGGAAAATGTGGGAGATGGTTGTAATTTTGAATATTATCCTATTTGTAGGAGTTGACATTTGAGTTAGGTTCTGAAAGAATTAAGAGAGTGAGTATTGTAATTATTGGGGGAAAGAATAGTCTAGGATCACCTGTATGTATCTGAGGTTCTACTGGGGAAAGTACTGAGGCTGAAGCAGGAATGGAAGTGGGCAGACACAGGAAGGACTTCCTAGTGAGGAATTGTGGGGATCTAGGTTCATGGATATTATGCCCTGCTTTCTAATTGGGGTACTTGGGGGTTGTGTATGTCCATAAGAAGGGGGGAGAGTGAAGGGTCTGGTATGTGGAGAACAGTTGGAGAGGAAGAAGCTGAGTTGGGGGTCATACCTTCAACTCTGTCTCTGTGCTTTTTCTCTCTTTGCACTCATAGTTCAAGGTGTGATTTTAATGTATTTAGTAAATCTTAAATCTTCAGATGTGAAGGAAATTTGCTCATGACAGAAGACCAAACTCAGGAATTTCTAACCTTCTAGAGGTTCAAAGTATTAGTTATGAAAACACACTTAAAACTGTGAAATGAATCACTAATAATCTTTTTATTGGTTACATGCCAAAATTAAAATATGTTTAGTGTTTTGGTTAAATAAAATATTGAAATTGTTTCACCCATTACTTTTATTTTTTTAAATGTAGCTACTAGAATATTTTAAATTATATCTATGACACAAATTTATAACTCAGATTATACTGCTACTGGATAGCATTATTTTATACGTTAAAAATATAGTCTTCTAAAAAGATCTGCACTATTTTAATGTTTTATTTGAAATAAATATAGACTATAGAGAGTTGCAAAAATAGCACAGAAATCTATTTTACTCTTGACCCAGTTCCTCACAATAGTTACATCTTATAATAATATAACTGTGATATAAGCAGAAAAGTGACATAAGTACAATGTGTACATGTTTTAGTTCTATGCCATTTTATTACATGTAGGTTAATGCAACCACTGTAGCAATTCAATGCAGAATTATTCTATCACCACAAAGATCTCCTTTGCATTCCACTTTACAGGCATGTTCATCCTCCTCCTCCCATCCTTAGGCCCTGGCAGCCACTAATCCATCTTATAACTCTATAATTGTGTCATTTACAGGGTGTTAAATAGATGGACTCACACAGTATGTAATATTTCGAGATTCCCACACTTCACTCAGCATAACAACATTTTCTTTTAATTTCCTTTTTATTTTTGGTTTTAAGTTTGCCTGAATTTTTTTCTGTGTGACAGTTCTTCTTCTTATTATTATTTTATTATTATTATTTTTAGTTAACTCTATTGAATGTTTGCCTTGAGAGTTCTTCTACTGCCTTAAAGATACTATTCAGCATTCAAAGAAGATAAATACATGCAATTTGCAGCGACATGGATGGAATTAGAGGGGATCATACTCAGCGAAACAAGCCAGAAAGAAAGAGAAAAATATTGAATGGTTTCACTTATAACAGGACTATAGGGAAACCAAATAGGAGAGAGACACTTGGGGGCGTGGGGGGAGGGGAGGATAAGGGCACAAAATGGAGTAGAAAAGGACACAAGGGACCACGGAGATGGGTCACGGGTGAATTGGTGGTGGGTAATACAAGGGGAATACAAATTGTAAAAGATATAAATAACAATAAAAATATATATTTACAAAAAAATTAAAAAAGATTAGAAAGCCCTTGTATCTCCAGAGGTTTGATAAATATATCTTTTCTTCAAGTAATATTACAGCTATTTATTTGTTTCCTTATTAACATTTTAAAGATTTTTGAGCTTATTCTAGTTATTGTGTATATTTTTTCCAATAAGAAAACTTACTGTTAATTGTCCTAAAACTTTGTTTAAAAAAAAATCTCCTGTTACTCATTTTTTTGATGCTTCCTTAACTACCGAAGGTGCTCAGTAACTATCTTTGCCATAACAAGGACTTAGATTTGGAAACAGACATCTGAACTTATGGAGGTTGGAATTACAGAGTATTAGATGGAATTGCACTATATCTTTCAAACTACATCATATTCCACCACTAGATTAAAAAGCTTTATAAATTTTGCTGAACACTGTTGGGAAAATGGAGTAGTAACCCATGACCTTGGAAGTAAGCGGAATAGTCTGTTCTTAATGGAACTAGATTCTTTTCCCATATGAAGCATTTTGGGTTTAATTATGGAAATGTTTATAGAAAAACACAGTAAGTTGTGCCTCTTCTAGGACCTAATTCAAATATTATTTCTATGTATTATCAAGTCAGTTTTTCCTGCCTCTTAAGCTCTTTGATGGGCGACTAGGTCAACCCACCAAAGAAGCCATCAGTGGTTTGATGTGGGGAAAATTACTATAAAAAGGGGAAATGATCAGATGATACAAAGACCTAGGCTATCTGAGGAAAAACTTCACTTTCAGCATGGCTTGTAGTTTTTGCAGAAACTTCTCTGACCCAGCAACTCTGGAATTAGCAAATGCTTTGGTCCAGTGAGAAAAGGGGAGGTAGTATGAATGTGAGCAAAGGTGAGCTTAATAATAATCAGTGAGTTTGCATGTGGATTCAATGAATCCTGAGTTAATTCCCAGTGTCTGGTTCCATACATACTATTTATTTTTCCAAAGTGAGTGCCTTTGGAGGCCTCCCTGGTGGCTCAAGGGGTTAAGTCTCAGCACCGTGAAGCTATCAGCAGCCACTGCAGCATGAGTTCAATCCCTCTGCCAGGGAGCCCACCCACATGGTGCAGCAGACCTCTCCTGTCTTGCCCGCTGCTCCCCTCAGCAGTGTATTTCAGTGGATCTGCCTGTTCTGCTCCCCACTCTGTCTCTGATGAGTCCTCTCACCCTCCCCCCAACACCTCTGTCCTACACCCAGTTCTTATATGCATAAATAAATCTTTAAAAAAAAGTGAGTGCCTTTGGAAAATGACATGTATTCTATATTTTGGTCTTTAAGGTAACAATGATTTGCTCTATCAGTGAAAGGAAGGGCTGAAAGTTTCTCACACAGCTCTCCTCTTGCCTCATTAGGAGTAGGCACACTTTATAGTGCTGTAGCAGAACTGATTCATTAAGACAGCAATAACTATCGGTTCCACCTCCTCCAATAAGCTAAGAGTAATTATTCTAACAATCTATTGGAATTGATCTCTTTACTCATGTTCCAAATCAATTTGTTGATATTTTTATAAAACATAAATCTTACTAATTTTCTTAAACTTTATTTTAATATAATTTCCTCCCTTCTATAATTACATCATGTTCCTAAGGGTATGAAAAATAATTTACTAAATTTTTATCTTGAATGTCTATTCTAGTATGTGAGTCTTAAAAAATGCTTAATGTATGTTAGTTGTATTAAAGAAATTATAAATACAGAGAAATTATCTGGAAACATGCATATTGTTACCTATATATTTTCAGGTGTAGTTATTAAGAACAAGGAACTTCAAAAACCTGGATCTTAAGTGATTTGTAAGCTATTATTTATCTGTGTAGATCCATTTTCTTCCCAAATCTTAATAAATGTTAATTTCTTCATGGGAATAGAAGGTTATAATAATAGTACTTACACAATAGGAATGTTGGAAGTATTTATTAATATAATTCATGTTTAAATGTAATATCTAGCATATAGTATTATTCAATAAATATTAGTAATTATTTAGTTCTAGTAAAAAGAAAGTGAGGCAGATATATCTGTTGGCAGGTACAATTTTTAAGTGGAGATTCAATTTGATTACAGAAAATAGGCAATTATTTCTGTAACTTTAATCAAAGTCAGGAAACAATTGAGTAGTTATTCATTTGGAGATGGGAGGGCAGTTTTTAAGTGAATTCTAATGTCAACCTCTGCAGAACTGATTGTGAACTTCACTCTTGATATGATGGCTAAACAAGCAATTGCTTATTAACTGCTGCCTGGAGGTTTACTTTTTAATCTCCTGAACTAGCGATAAAGTGAAGATTTGATTTGGAGATTTAAAATCAGACCATAGACAATTTGCAGCTAACGTGAGAAAGTAACAGGGAGGCTTGGGTCAAATGGCAAGAAAAATAAAATTTAGTTGTTGACCAAGAAGATAGGCTACAGAGACATTTTTGAGGCTAATATGCTTGGGACAATTTAGCCTCCATGGATGAATGGCTGGGACACTTCTCAATATCATTTAATGGCTTTCCCTAAAGGGCTCCAAAGCACTGCCTTATCCTAATTTGTTCTTTCCTCTCCATTGTGAGAGCAGCACCTCAATTACCTATGTGTTTAATGTTGACAACATGCTACTTACATGATGGATACTTTTCTGAGAGCTGTGGAAAAGGGCGGTATTTTAACAACCACACATTCCCTGGGCATGTTGATGAAGACAAAATCCTGAGGGAAAAAGCTCTCAAGTATCAGGGCAGAGCTGTCCATGAGTCATTGGGTGAAATCAAACACTTTTAGATCTGTATTCTGTGCTCAGTACCAGCTAGTCTTGTGACTTTGGATGACTATCTGCACCACTATGACCCCTAACGTCTTCATTTGTTTAAAGTGGAAATAAGACTGTCAACCTCATGAGGGAATAAATAAGCAGGGCAGTGCCAGAAGATGAGGTCTTTTTGCACTTGTGCTTACTCCATATTTAGATTTCATGCACCACTAATCTTAAAGAACTAACAGTACAACCAAACTTAAAAAGGAGCAGTTTTCTCGCATAGCTAAAGCCCTACTAACTAAAAAGAAAGAAAACAGAGGAATTTCACTCCCTGATTTCAAACTATACTACAAAGCCATAATAATTAAAACAGCATGGTACTGGAACAAAAACAGACAGAAAGACCAATGGAACCAAATAGAATACCCAGAATTAAAGCCACATGTCTATGAACAACTAATCTTCGACAAAGGAGCAAAGAAAATGCAGTGGAACAAGGACAGTCTATTCAATAAATGGTGCTGGGAAAACTGGACAGCCACATGCAAAAAAATGAAGCTAGACTACTACCTCATACCCTGCACAAAAGTCAACCCAAAATGGATAAAAGACCTGGATGTAAGACCTGAAACCATAAAATGTATAGAAGAAAAATATAGGCAAAACTCTACACGACATACATCTCAGTAAAATCTTTCTTTTTTTAAAGATTTATTTATACAAGCTGGGGTACAGGCCAGAGGTGTGGAGCGGTGAGAGGCTTCACCAGAGACAGAGTGGGGAGCAGAACAGGCAGATCAGAAATAATACTGCTGAGGGGAGCAGCGGGCGAGGCAGAAGTGGTCTGCCGCACCATGTGGTATTCTCCCTGGCTGGGTGTCGAACTCACATTGCTGCTGCCGACAGCTCCACAGCCCAGCGCTTAACCCCTGCGCCACCAGGGAGGCCCTCAGCAAAATCTTGAAGGACACATCCCTCAAAGCAAAGGAAGTGAAAGACAAGATAAACATATGGGATTACATCAAAATAAAAAGCTTCTGTACAGCAAAAGAGACATTAACCAAAACTAACAGACACCTTACCAACTGGGAAAAGATCTTTGCACACAGTACATCTGATAAAGGACTGATAACAAAAATTTACAAGGAACTTACACAACTCAACAAAAACAAAGCCAATAACCCAGTCAAAAAATGGGCAGAAGAGCTCAAAAGGCACTTCTCCAAAGAAAAAAGTAAATGGCCAACAGACACATGAAAAAATGCTCAACATCACTTATAATCAGGGAAATGCAAATCAAAACCACTATGAGATACCACCTCACACCTGAGAGGATGGCACACATTAAAAATACAGGCAACAACAAATGTTGGAAAGGATGTGGAGAAAAAGGAACACTTCTACACTGCTGGTGGGAATGTGAACTGGTCCAACCACTATGGAAAGCTGTATGGCGATTCCTCAAACTGCTCAACATGGAGCTTCCATAGGACCCAGCAATACCACTTTTGGGAATTTACCCAAAGGACACAAAAACACTAATCCGAAAGGATACATGTACCCGTATGTTCATTGCGGCACTATTCACAATAGCAAAGGTACAGAAGCAACTCAGATATCCAAAAATAGATGATTGGATCAAGAAGATGTGGTACATATACACAATGGAATACCATTCAGCATTCAAAGAAGATAAACACATGCAATTTGCAGCGACATGGATGGAATTAGAGGGGATCATACTCAGTGAAATAAGCCAGAAAGAAAAAGAAAAATATTGCATGGTTTGACTCATAACAGGACTATAAGGAAACCAAATAGGAGAGAGACACTCAGCAGGTGGGGGTGGGTGGGAGGGGAGGATAAGGACACAAAATGGAATAGAAAAGAACACAAGGGACCATGGAGATGGATCATGGGTGAATTGGTGGTGGGCTACCCAAGGGGAATGCAAAATGTAAAAGACATAAAAATATATATTAAAAAAAAAAAAGAAAGGAGCAGTTTTTACATCGACCCCTCAAGGTTGTCCAGTCCCTTCAAAAACGTGCCATGCAAAGTCTTTGTGCTACATCTACCAAGTTCTTTAGAACACAACGTATCACTTAGGATCAATACTATGGCCCCTCCAAGGGGTTCATATGCAAAGTTTTCTTCCTATTATGAACTAAATGGAGAGCCTGGGGACAGCCTGTCACCGTCTTTGCCTTATTTTCCTCAGCTATGAGGAATACAAATCTCACAATGTCACTACTTTGTATATTACTGCCACCAGGGAACACCAACCCCAGAGGGGATGCTAGATGAGAATTCAGTAAATATTTCTTGAATTTGAAACAAACAAAAGGTGTTTTGACTCTATCAGCAAAAACTAATGTCTTTCTGCTGATAGTTCAAAACATTTTGAATTTTTTTTTCTGAAATTGTTCAATATTGGATAAGGTACACACATCTTCACACAATCAGTGATATTTGATAAGTATAACTTAAATACATACACTGGCCTTTTTTAACATTTCTGCAATATCCCTTAATTTTTATATTACTGACAAAATGATCCTCCTAAGTGTTCATGAAAAGTCACAGTGCAGGTGGGAATGTTTTTTCAATGCTGCTTCACTTTTGTACAAGGGCACCATCATGGAGGAAGAATGACTTACCTACATCTCACTGAATACATGTTTTCCATCCAACCCTTACACTTCTTTGATGCTAGGAAATTACCGAAGTAAACATAAATGTTTAAAGTCAGTCTCCACGCCTGTCTGCATGTCCACTAGAAACCATGCCCCGTGGGATTTGTCAAGGTGCAATGCCCACCCTTGAGGAATGTTTGAAAGCTGTTCCCCAACCTGAGGGGGCCAATAATTAGACAAGTCATAGAAAAGACTGGTTTTGGTCCCAAATAAAGCATCTATTTCAATCAGCCATATGTGTTTTGCATCTCATGCAGTGACTATTGTACTTAGGGTATACCCTTTTATTCTTACCACTGGGAATCTCAGCATCAACGTGAAGTTCTTCCATTACATTAGTTTATTGAGCTTAAATTTTAGGGGACTGAAGTAGTTTGTAACATGATTAAAATGCTTAATTTAGATTTATGATGGAGTTGTTCTAGTATAATAAAGTTCAAATTATTCTCTCCTCTGTGACAAACCCTTTGCATTAACATTCTCTCCATTTTTGTAGCCCCATATCATTCATGCTAAAACAAACCACTAGGAAAATACCATAACTAAATTATTTTATGTCTTCAGTATAAGCACTTCAAATCCTGACTTATGCATTAGTCTCTGAAATATCATATATATTTTTTTCATAAGTTCCCCTTTCTTTTCTACCCAAGATCCAATAATTGCATCTTTTAGTTGTTGGTGATATTGAAAATAAGAAAGTGTGTCTTATCCTGCTACCTGTACTAGGAAGTCATGCAGGGGCTGGATTTGAAGCGTCCCAAGCATCATGCTCACTTGGGCATTCCCATTCATATAACCATGCTTCTCACCAATTTATCTACCATCTTCAGAAGCAACCCAATTTTCTTTTAAAATTGTCTGTGCTTACCACCATCCACAGGCCACCTAAGAGTGATGTTTCCTGTAAGTGCCACACCAAAGCAGACAGCATGGGGTCTTCTTCATACACTAGCCACCCAGAGGCCATTTATGTCCTTAGGCTCATGGACTTTTCATTTTTATCTTCAAAGTCTGATTTGTACTGTAGCATCTTCAAATCTCTTTTTCTATGTCCCTTTACTCCCATCTTTGTTACCATACCACCATCTGTCTGGTTCTGACATCTCTCTTGGAAACACTCTTCTGATATCTGGATAATCCATGATAAAGATCCATCTCATTATCATTGACTTGGTAACAAAATAAAACCATAAAAGACATAAGAGCACTTTCAAGTTCAAGGCCACTCTTCTGTCTACCACAGACACCTAGACCCTTCCCATAGTCTCTTCTTTTATGTATGTTAGGAGACACATGCACAAAAATCTTCAGTTTCATCACTATGGCTCACTAACCTTCCCTAACAAATTAGAAAAACAAAGCAATATTGTAATGAGTGTATTACATAAATTGGTAGTATTGTTAAAACTCAAACAACAACAACAACAAAAAATCCTAAGGCGGTATAGGGGTCTTATTGATTCTTATCATTAACCCACTTAACTCTCTCATTTGACCAATAGAGAAGAAAAGTTTGGGAAAAGTGATGTAGATATTTGTAGGCTTAATGAGGTGAAAACCTCAATTCTAAAAATAGTTGAGATGTCTTTTTAGTTGAGCAAATACATTCAGCCCCTAGTAATTGACATATAACATTAATTCTGGAAACTAAATGTTTTCTTATTTGCTCTTCCTTCTATCCTTCCTTCCAGAATGGAAAAAAAATATATATATATATTGGATTGAGCAACCAAAGTAATAGAAGTGAATATTTTTGACCATTCTGACCAAACCACTTTTGACCATTTTGTATCCAAACCTACTCACTGGGGACATCTCGCGTTTGTGCCATATTAGAGACAAACAGCTCCCTGCCCCCTAATGCTGGCAAGTAGAGTAGAGTATGGCAGGAGGCAGTCCCAATCAGGATGCTTTTAACTGAGACTTTGAATATGGATATAACGATGCACTTACCATGACTCAAAACTGGGCTCAGATTCAGAGACTAAGATAATGCAATGGAGATGACAAAATTATATAAAAAATTATGGAAAAAAATATTAATGGGTAAATGTCAAATATTTAAAAATGGATGCAAGAATTTAACTAGGAAACGAGGCAAGAGAGCTGGAGCATACTGTTGACAGGGTGGCCAAATATTTGTCGTTGATTCCTTTATATAGTGAAAAAAAACTGCTCACCCATTTTCCTGTACTCAGTACTTCCTGATTGTTCTGCAGGCACTTTCATAGCAACATGACATGACACTCATCTCAGTCATTTTAATTGAAAAGACCTTTTAAAAGTTTAACAGTTTTGCAGAGAGTGGATAGTCTTATAATCTGCCTATTTTGTGGCATTTGATTTAATTTAAAGTCTAATGAACTTGTCTCTGACTCTCTAAAACTGACACTTTATATTTATTTCTCTTTCCCCTTTGCTTCCCATTAATGATCTTGAATACCAATAAACTTTTACAAGTGTTGTGATTTCCTGATTAAGCATACAGTTGTTCACCAGTGAAAAGACATAAAGGCAGACTTCTCTATCTTAAGACCATATAGAATTTTGTACAAGCAGCTTCTTTAAATTATCCTCAGTTCATTATTAATGTTTTCAGTAGCCACTAGAAAATAATTTCAAACACATATTGTAACAGTCTAAATGTAAATTCATGTTCAAAATCAAATTATCACCTTTATATGAACCTGGTTGTATAATCCAATGAATCTAATAACAACAGAAGACAAAGGCAGAACAAAAACATTTGTTGGATCAAATGTAGTTCATAGATTTAAAAGGAGACAGAGATGAAGAAGAAGATACAGAGTGATAGAGAGAGAATTAGTGTCAAATCACTAAATTTCACTCCATTTAGTCCCTTGATGAGATCTCTGGGTAAGTAATATAGAGAGCACCCACCAGGTGAATGCCGTTACATACTCTTCAACAACTTGTAGGACTTGAAACTTGAAACACTAACGTATCTTCCAGGTGAGCTGATCTAAGACATTTATTATAAACAAAGATAATTTTTTATACCCTGTCCTAACACTAATATTGAAATTAGCAAAGCCATTGGTTCTTTATCCCTAAACCACCACAACTGTTACCCTTGACAACTTTTCACATCATTCAGAGAGACATGTCTTGCAAGAGAGGGACAATTCCAAGAGTTTACTGGACTTCAGTTCTAGCACCAGGTAGAATGAAAGTGTGTCCTTGGGTCTGACCCAATCTTGTAGGAAAGGTGTTTGCGTGTCTTCAACTTCACACAAGTGTAACATTGTCAGTATACCATTAACCTTACGATGAATGAAAATAAGGTACGTCAAGTCATTGAACTGCATAGCTTCCCTTTCATACATGATTATAATAAAAAACAAAAAATTGTTGCATAGTGTCCTGTACTCACCTCTCAGAAACAAGTGATGACCTGATTAAAATCTGTTTCATCACCACTGTACTCTGACTCTGAGCCTCTTTTTCTTGTAGTTCTCACCATTTAACTCTAATCTGGATTAGCCTCTGCAACCTTCTTCAAAGACCTAGCGTAAGCTTCAGTGAGTTCCGCTTCCTCCTAAATCACATGCAAAAAAGCCCAGCATATCTTCTCTCTGAGAATAAAAAATATGGAGGAAATCAAGCATTCACACATAAACCCAATGTAGACGCCTCCTGAACACTAAATCAGAAAAAGTTATACCCTGTAAATGTGTTTAACTATCTGAGGAAAGAAACAAGAGATCATTTCTAAATGAGTGTGTGATATGTTTGGGAACACCCAAGACTACAATCAGCATGGCCTGAGTCTGGTTTGGCAAAGACTGTCCAAAAGTGAGATTGTCAGTTTGCATGCAATGGTTATAAAATGCGCTCTGTCTGGAGAAATACTAACGGAATGGTAGTGCACACAGAAGAGTGAAAGTGAAAGATCTTAAAACTGGTGTTATGTCTCCAATATTTTGTTTGGAATAGAGACAGAATAAAGTCACTGGAAATTAGTTTTATTTTACTATTCTTCAGATAGGAGAGGTGGACATATAATGCCCTGTGTAAAAAAATTTTCAGTATCTATCAACTTATTTTTTCTCCTTTATATCTATTAAGCCACTTTTTATTATTGTGACTCCATACTAAAACACACACACACACACACATACATCAAGGTACATCAACAATATTACTGAAATCCACTGAAAAATGAAAACATATGTACAAAAGAGGTTTGGATATGAATGTTCATAAAAGTTTTATTTAAAATATCTAAAAAATTTAAACAACTCAAATGAACATCAAGAGATGAATTCAATTTTTAAAAATTTATACAATGAAAGTTTTCATACAATGAAATTCTACATGGTAATAACACAAATCAACTGCTGACCACACAACAACATATATGAATCTCAAAAGCATACTAAATAACAAAACAATTCAAATATGGCAATAGTTTATGCTGTCTGAGTCCTACATATGAAATTTTATAAAGAATACAGAATCTACCATGACAGAAAGCACATTAGCGATTATAGCTGCAAAGGATGTTAATGAATGCAGAGGAGAAAAGGAATATTTGGAAGCAGGGGATGGAATTATTTTACTTCATAGTGGTGGTTATACATAGTTATAAATGTATCAGAACTCATTAAAATGTACACTAGGGACCTCCCTGGTGCTGCATGGGTTTAAGTCTCAGCACTAAGAAGCTATCCACAACCACTAGAGCATGAGTCCCATGCCTGGCAAAGAGCTAACCCACATGGCCCAGCAGACCTCGCCTGCCTTACCCGCTGCTCCTCTTAGCAGTGTATTCAGTGGATCCGCCTGTTCTGCTCCCCACTCTTATCTGATGAATACTCTCAACTCCCCACACCTCTGGCCTGCACCCCAGCTGTTAAATGCATAAATAAATAAATCTGTAAAAGAAATGTACACTAAAGGTAAATGTATTTCATTGCTTGCAAACAGAACCATTAAGAAAATAAACTGCACTCCCTATCTCATTCATTATAGAAAAAATTATTTGGAGATTGATTGTTAATAAGAACAAACAAGCTACATCTATAAAACTTTTAGAAGAAAATATCAGAAAATCTATTTGATCTTTAGGTAGGACGATTTCTTAGTATACGAAAGGCACTAACAATTAAAAGACAAATATTGACAAATTGGACCCGCTCACCACCCCACACCTCTGGCCTGCCCCCAGCTTATATGCATAAATAAATTTAAAAAAATCTCATACTTCAATCATATAAGAATAATAAAAAAATGAACAGAAGAATTTAATGGACATGTTACAGACATGTGTGTGCATGTCCCTACATTCAAACATACACACAATGTGGGCCTCCCTGGTGGTGCAAGGGGTTAAGTCTCAGCACTATGAAGCTATCCCCAGCCACTGCAGCATGAGTTCGATCCCCGGCCAGGGAGCTTAGCACATGGCACAGCAGATCTCTCCTGCCTTGCCCACTGCTCCCCTCAGCAGTGTATTTCAGTCAATCTGCCTGCTCTGTTCTCCACTCTGTCTCTCGTGAATCCTGTCACCACCCCATACCTCTGGCCTATACCCCAGTTCTTGTATGCATAAATAAATAAATCTTCAAAAAACAAACAAACATACACATAATATACAAATAATCACTAAGACTTCTGGTGAGACCATAAAATGGTAAAACCATTTTGTAATACTGTTGGCAATTTCTTGTAAAATTAAACATATCTTAACAACCAATAGGCTTGCAGTTTCTTTTCCAGATATTTATTCACAATAAACTGAAAACATATATCCACGCTAAGACCTGTACATAAATATTCACAGCGGTTTAACTCATAATGGAGAAATAGAGAAACAACCTCATGTTTATAAATATATAGTAACAAAGAAGGGAGGAAAGGAAGGAGGGAGGAAAAAACATTTTGAAAAAACATTTTGAACATTCATCAAATATTCATTCAGAAGGACTTCCTAATTCCATGCCTTATATTACGTGTGGAAAAACCAATGATGAATAAGATGCAGTACTTGCATATTATTAACATCTCCTAGAACCAGGTGAGAAAATTGAGATTTGGAAAAAATAACTTGCTCAAATAAAAAATATTGATAACCAGTAGTAAGCAAGAATTTGAATCTAAGTCTATTTGACTCTCAAATCTTTTCCCATTATCCAATTGAACTGTCCCCATCTGTTTATGATGTCATAGAAAGTTTGTTTATATATAGATAGGTGTTCATAATCCAGAGGCTGCTAATAAAATAATATCTAGTAATTACTAATACTTGTATAGCGCTTAAGTATCAGACTGTTCTAAATATTTTATATACATTAACTCATGTAATTTGATAAGAACCCTATGAGGAAGGAAACACTATGATATGTAATTATAGACAGGATAACTGACTTATAGAGAGACTAAATATCAACACAGTGGCAAATCCGATACGAGAATATCCTTATTCATCACTTAGAACAAGCATAATTAAGGTCTATGAATCATTTGTGGGTCTATGTTTATATATATAGTGTTCATGTGATAAATTGATTATATTTATAGCTCCTATCTTCTCATTGGATCCATACCTGTTGTCATGGAAACTTGTAGAACTTTGCCATTCTAACTAGTCACGTCACTTGTCTGAACCCTGATGTTGAGTTTGCAGAGCAGTTTCCACTGTGTAAGTTTTGTGCAATGGTGTTCCAGATTTGAGAATAGTCTTCTGGAAAATAATAGATTATTCAATAGTTAGATGAATAGATAGATGGATGGGTGGATGAATGGATGGGTGGATGGATGGCAGGCTGCTATTCTTGCTTAGTCTCATCATCTCTCTGATGACTCAGTTCAGGTAGTGGGAAAGAGAAACAATATTTATTAAGCACTTGAGTATTTTTAATGTTTCATTCCTCTTAAACTCACAACCTGGGAAATAGAATCTATCTGTCTAGTTCTTTTAATACAATAATTTATGTGATTTGTTTATGTTCACACAGCCACAGGATGTAGAACCAGAATTGTTCACTTTTTTCTCCCAAACCTCTCTACAACACCAAAGGGAAGTAATTTGCTTCAGTCTAACAGCAAGTTCAAGATAAGAACCTAAAGTAAAGATATAAAGTCTTATAGATCAATATGTAGAGGTTTTTTTTTTCTCTATCATACAACAAAGACCTATGGAAATTAATGTTCTGCTTGTAAAGACACTAAAATAAATGACAAAACCACTGGAAATCAAATAAAAGTATCAATTTCAAAATATGTCTTAATGGAGAGAAAGATAAATAACATTAAGAATACAAATATATTGCCAGTCTTTCTCAATTCACAACTATGTGTGAATTGTAAAATTTTAAGATGATTAATTCAACTATTCACTTGTACTAAGTCACAATGAAGAACAGTAGTTCCGTTATGGTATGGATGTCTCAGCTGTGTTAACAGAGATGCAGGAACAAAGTAAGAATAATGATTACAAAAAAAAAGGAAACTTGAATATGTACCAAATGCCAGGGACTGAACTATTATTTTATTATTTTTTATGCACAATCTTACTTAAGCTACACCATAACCTCCAGTAATTTTTTAGTTCCATTTTGCAAATATGAAGAAACTTGATCAAAGGACAAAACTATTCAGTGTCAATCCATAATTTGCCTCTAGAGTCTTAGACTCTGTTTCATTAGTGCTGAAGTTGGAAAAACCACTTCATTTCTCAGAGTCAAATTCCAGGTTTTAAAGTTACTTTGACATATTACCTAAGTTGGGCCTCCCTGGTGGCGCAGTGGTGAAGTACTGCGCTGTGCAGCTGTCTGCAGCGGCGATGCAAGTTCAACGCTTAGCCAGGGAGATTCCCACATGGCAAGGCAGACCTCTCCTGCCTCGCCTGCTGTTCCCCTCAGCAGTGTATTTCCATCGATCTGCCTGTTCTGCTCCCCACTCTGTCTCTGGTGAACCCTCTCGCTGCCCCACGTCTTTGGCTATACCCCAGCTTGTATGCATAAATTAATAAATCTTAAAAAAAAGAGAAATATATTACCTATGTTAAAATGTTATAGAGTGGAATCATGTAGAAGATGGCAGATGGACTTCACTCTCCTCAGGAATACCAAGGATAAGTGCCTAGAGGGAACAGCCACATCTAAAACAAAGCTAGGTAAGTATCAGTCTCTTAGCAAGAAAAACAGCCAGAAGCAATCAGACAGGAAATGAAAGACTGGGAAACAATTTATCAGGATTGGTGCTAGTAATCCACGAGGTTTTCCCACCAGTCTAGGAAGAGAAGTGCATAATTTACTGTGAGAACTGAGTCTGTTCCATAGTTCAACAAGGGACACTCAAACCAATGTAATGCATCATATCAACAAGAGGAAAAATTAAGATCATATAATTATATTAACATGCAGGAAAAGCATTTAATGAGATTAAACACCATGTATGAGAAAATATCTTCAAAGAATGGTTATTGATAGAACATTCCTCAAAATAGTAAATGCCATATGTGTGTATACGCACACGTATGTATACACGCACATATAAACATAGTCAACATCCTATACAGTGGCAAACAACTTTAAACTTTTCCTCTAAAATTTGGTATATGACAAGGATATCTACTTTCGCCACTACTACTCAGCATAATACTAGAATTCCTAGTGAGATAAATTAGAAAAGAGAAAGATATAAAAAGAATTCAAATTGGGAAAGAAGCAAAACTTTCATTATTTTCAGATGACATACTAATTTATGTGGAAAACCCAAAGGATTCCACTAAAGAAACTAATTTAAGGAATAACTAAGTTCAGTTAAGTGGCTGTGTACAAAATCACCTGCAAAAGTTTGTTGTATTTCTATATGACAGCAACTAGTTTGAAGCGAAAGAGATCACAGAAACAATCCCATTCACAACTGCAGAAAAAAAAAATTTAACTACTTTTAAGTAAACTTAACAAAGAAGGTAAAGAAACTATACAATGAACATTATAAGACATTGTTAAAAGTAATAGAAGAAGACACAAGGAAATGGAAAGATATTCCCTGCTCATGGATTGGAAGAACAAACATTGTTAAATAACCTAACCATCCTAACCAAAGCAATATAAATTCAAGGCTTTGAATCCTTATCCTTATCAAGGCTGCAATAGCATTCTTCAAATAAATAGAACATATAATACTGACACTTATATGGAACCACAAAATATCCCAAGTAGACAAAGCAAGAGTAAGAGTGGTGGTATCACATTTCCAGACTTCAAAGTATTTTATAAATCTATCCCAATCAAAACGGTATAGCACTGGAACAAAAATAGACTCACAGACCAATGGGATAGAATTGTGAGCCCAGAGATAAACCCATAGATCTATGGACACTTAATTTGTGACAAAGGAATCAAGAGTATATACTGGGGAAAGGAGAATCTCTTCAGTGAACAGTGTTGGGAAAACTGCAAAAGAAAGAAATATGCAAAAGAAAGAAACTAGGTCACCATCTCACACCTAACATAAAAATTAACTCAAAATGGGTTGAAAACATAGATTTGGACCGAAATGATAAAATACATTGAAACAAAAACAGGTGAAAAAACTCACAACATTGGTTTTAAAAATATCTTTGGAGATTCATCTCTGTTGGCAAGAGAAGCAAAAGCAAATATAAACAAATGGCACTATATCAAAATAAAAAGCTTCTGCAGAGCAAAAGAAACTATATGTAAAACAAACAGGCACCCTACGGAATGGGAGAAACTATTTGCACTTAGCACATCTGACAGTGGGCTGATATCCAAAATGTATAAAGAACTCATGCAACTCAACAAAAGTAAAATAATTAGTAGATCAAAAGATGGGCAGAAGAGCTAAATACACACTCTTCCAAAGGAGGTACACTGAGAGTCTACTATAAAGAAGTAGTCATGGAAATTGGCAAATGTCCTAATTTTTGCTAATTTTAGAATACAAATTTAGAATAATAAATAATAAAATTTAATACATAATAATAATAAATAATAAAATTTAGAATAATAAATAGTAAAAATTTAGGCAAATGAAAAAATTCTCCTCAGCACTTAACTTCAGGGAAATTCAGTTCAAAACCACAAAGATATACCCTCTCACATGTATGAGAATTGCCCACATGAAAAAACAAAAACAAAACAAAACCCAAAAAAAAAAAAAAAAACAGAAACAAATGTTGGCAAGGATGTGGACAAAAAGGAATCATTGTACACTGTTTTGTGTAGAAAGGTCCAATCTCTATGGAAAATATTTGGAGTTTTTTAAAAATATTAAAAATGGATCTACCATATGATCCAACAATTCCATTCTTAGGTATCTACTCTAAGGATATAAAAACAGTAATTCAAACATACATATGTACTCCTATGTTAATTGCAGCCCTATTTACAATGGCGAAGTTACAGAAATGGCCAAAGTGCCCATAGACAAAGGAATAGATCAGAAAAATGTAGTATATTTTACAACACAATACTACTGAGGTATAAAAAAAGGATGAACTTTTTATACTTGTGACAATAAGGATGGAACTGAAAGGGATAATGTTAAGCAAAATAAGTCAAAAGAAGACAGACAAATGCCACATGGTCTCACTTATATGTGGAATATAGAGAAATGTAATAAAGGGTTAGTCAAAACCAAAACAATAATCTTACCTCTTAAGATCAGACTGCAAGACTGAGGCAACCAGAGGGGGAAGCTAGTGGGGTGGGAGTGGAGCAGGGAAAGGGTCCACTAGGACTTAGTGGAAGATTTCAGGGGCTCTGGTTAGCAGGGTATGAAAGCACACATTTGCAGAGGTTTAAACCTATAACCCTGTAGCAGATGCAAAGATGTAAACCTACTCCACATCAATAACTTGGGGAAAAAAATAGGATGAAAAAAATGGGAAAAAAAAACCTATATACATCAAGTATGTATCTTAGTATTCAATAAATAAAAGGAACACAAAGTAATAACAAACTATTAATATTATCACCATTTTGTTCACTAATAAAATCATTTGAACACTTGAATAATTTCTGTAACTCCTCTATATTAAGTTCATGTTATCTACTTCATGTCACTTGTTAACCTGCCACAGTGGTTCTGTTTCTTTTAGATCTCTGCCCTTGTCTGGGTCCTGGTTTGGGACACACTCCACTCTGACCTTGCCTATCTCATTCCTAGGGCCATTATAGAAGATGTTTAGGTTATCTTCCATATGAAAGAAGTGTCTGTTAAATGAACAAATATGTTAATGTTTATAATTATTTTGATTGCATTGGTTTAGATACTATCCATTTGGCAAAACTACCTTTCGATAATAACTTTTTGGAGATAAATCTTTGACTCAAGGGCTGGTTAAACTGGTAAGAATATCAGATTCAACCTCAGGTTGGAGAAAGAATTGTTTCTGCACTGGTAAACCTCATAGGGTTCATCAAATTACATAAAGTGGGCAACAACTTGTTTGTCTAAGAGGCTTGCTGGCCTCATCTACAGCAATAAATAAATAAATAAATAAATATATAAATAAATAAATTCATTCCAGGGACCAAATGGCTTCATCTTTATCCTCAAATCCAGTAACAGCATGTACACACAATTCCACTTAACTAAAATCATTTTAAGCATAATTAGATTTAGCCAAACAAGTGTCTATATTGGACAATAACACCAATTCCCTGATTCAGCTCTTTCCAGCTGCTCTTTTGGCTGCATATAACCGGACTAGAGGAGATTTGGATGGAACAGTAGATTGTGATTGTTCCTATCTCATTTTCTAGGATTGGACTTTCAACTACCTCTCTTGTAGGCCACAATCTGCATTTGAAACAAGAATGAATAGATGGTTTTAAAAAGAAGACAATACAGCCTTTAATTTAACTGTTTAAGCATTAAATGACCTGTGACTAGAAATCACATGTATAAGTGCATCATCCACTCCTCTCCATCCATTCATCCATCCAATATTAAAGGTTAGTGCACTGAAGGATATGGCAACACATAGACTGGAGATAATCAAGGATGGCTTCCAGGAAGAACTGACATATTAAAGGTATCTTAAATGATACCTTTGATAAAGAGAGAACAAGTATTTTCCCATAGAGACAACAGACAAATGCCAGGACCCAGAAATTTTAGGAAGCGTTTTAAAATGTCAGGAAATTACAGGTATTCAGCATGGCTGGAGTAAATGTATCAATTGGACTAGAACTTCAGCATCATTGAAGGAAACTGCACAGAGATACTAAGCTTCCTCAGAATCCCAGAGCACATAACAAACCCCAAGGTGCTGTCTAAAAATAAATAGCTGACATTTACCAAGCATGGACTCAGCACTCGTCACAGAGAGGTTAAGCAATTTACCCCAAGGTCACTAGCAAAGTGATGTGACCAGGATGCAGACACAGTTAGTCTGGCACAGAGGTCATGTTCTCATCAAATACATTCTAAACATACTGTCACGGGCCCAAACCTGAAGGCTATGAAGAATCACAGCACAGTGGAAAGGCCCCCTCTGGGTTATTCTCACTCCATCTTCTGCATGGCTGGAAATGAAAATGTATTCTCCTCCCAAAGGGCAGAGTTCAATGTCTTCTCTGTAGACTTGTTATTGCCTCCAAAGTCCTCCCAATGGCTGAACAGATGTCCTGCCAGATGTTAACCACTTGGCCCTGGGTCCCACTGTGGCAGACGGGCCAGGACAGTTGCCTTGTAATGTTGTAAATGTCACCATCTCGCACAGACTGGACAGCTGGACAGATCGCCCAGAGAAAAGCAGGTGCTGACCGTGCAGCACATGGTCTTGCTGATCAAAGGGAAGAAAATCACAGTTTTCTGGGGCATATCTGAGACCATGTCTTTGGAATAATTCTCCTACTGCCTTGTACACCAGGCTACATTGCACATAGGAAGTAGAGGAAGGAAAAAAAATGTGATTATTTATTTACAGACATTTCTGGTTTCATCTATCTCCTGGTTACTCAGACTACGATTTCATGTACGATTTCATGTACACCAGTTCATCCTCATCATCTATGTTCAGCTAAGGTTGTCTTTCTCTGTGAAGGCTTCCCTGATCTTGCCTGAAGTTAACTAATAAATAATCCAATCCTCTGGATGCTCAGAACTGCAGGTGAAAATAAAAAAAAAAATGTGAAAAGCTGCTAATGCAGGTTAAGATGTGACAAGTGCTACATGGTTCAAAAGTGACAATGCTGACTTCCTTGGCTTTAGTGAGGATGAAATATGAACTACTTGGTTTTTGTCTTACAGTACAAGTATGAGTCCACCAGGCAGATAAGGATCTAAATGGAATCAAAGTAAAGAATCATAAGAGAATAGTTTTATGGCTTTGAGTTCCACTGAGCAATTGAATGGGGACAGTGTGCAAAAAACTTTATGGGAAATGCATCAGTTTTCTCTTGCTGTGTAACAAACTATACCCAGACTTAAAGGCACACAACAATAAGCTGTGGGACTCTGCTTACAGACCTCTCTAGGCATTGAACTGAGCTGGAATAGCTCCATCCCACTTGTTCATCCTTACCCGCAAAAGACCAGCAGGATAGACAAGACATATAGCTCTCGTGATGATGGTAGAAGCACAAAAGCAAATCATACCACTTATGAAAGTAGTTTCTGTCATATAGGGTAATATTGTTTTAATGAAATCATGTCACATGTTTGGACAAAGAAACAAGTAAATCAGTGGTGAATCGTTGGTGGGTAATCTACGGGGAATACACTGTATTGTAAAATATATAAATAACAATACATATAAATATATTAAAAAAATAAAATAAAATAGAATCACTGTCTCATGTCTCAGCCTTGTTGAGATCCCCTTGTTGAGTAGGAGGACACTTCACTGCATGAGTACACAAAGCATTCAAGATTTGGATGCACCAACATTCATGAGAGATAAACAAGAGATGAGCCCAGAGAGGCAAGTGTGAGCCAGGTTAAGGGATACACTGTGGACCACACTAATGGACTTCTCGTACCGTCTCATGTGATAGGTAAGGACACAATAAAGCATTTTAGATAATGAAGTGACGTGATTGTGATTTTGAGAATGCTCAGGATCTATGTGGAAGATAATTTTGGATGGTATCAAACATAGAAACAGAGATGCTGAATCATAAAATTAAGATTCTACAAAAAGCAGTAGCAGAGGACATAGGGAGAGAAAGATTTAAGTATACTAAAAATCAATACAATATGTGGTATCCACAAATTTGTATGAAGGTAGAGGTGAAGAAGAAGAGAGAGTTCAAGATTTCTGTCTTTTCTATCTTAAATAACGTTATCCCAAAAAAAAAAAAATCAGGAAATAAGAGGTAAAAGAATAACAGAAGGAAAACAATATTGTTAAGAGAGTAGAAGCTTGTGGGTCCAGGTGTGTGCGCCAGCTGAAGAATAACAGCCGCCACACCAAACGTGAGAGCAAGCAGGTGTGGATTTCTTGAAGCAAGAGGACAGAACTCCTGAGGGCAGGAGAGGCCCAAGGGAGGATGCCCTTTACTCCAGCCCTGTCTGTGACTTTATACTATCAGGCTTCCTGTCGCCCACTGTGCCGGACTATTGATTAGGCAAGAGGTGTTTGGGAAGTTTCCTGTTGGTTGTTTTTCTGTTCCCTCATTATCCTGTAACCAGATTTTTCTCTAGGTGGTGGCCAACTCAGCACCATTTCAGTAAAACAATTCTATTTTCCTGGGAGCTGTTTTGTTCCTTCTGTTCCTATATTGTTTAAAATCACTGATGGAGCTAGACGGGATCATGCTCAGCAAAATAAGCCAGAAAGAAAGAGTAAAATATCGAATGGTTTCACTTGTAACAGGAAATTAGGGAAACCAAATAAGAGAGAATCAGCAAGGGAGGGGGAGGATAAGGGCTTTAAATGGGGGTGAAAAGAGCACAAGGGACTATGGTGAAAGTTCACGGGTGAATCAGCGCTGGGTAACCTATGGGGAATACACTCTAATGTAAAAGATATAAATAACAATAAATATAAATATATTTTAAAAATAAAATAAATAAAATCACTGCCCCATGTCTCAGCCATTCCTGTCCCCCAAGTTTTTCTGATCTCAGACATGAACCTGAGCAGCTGTGAGACTTTTAAGGGGAAGATGTCCTGTAAGGAGTTCAAGTTGAACAGGAGAGAATTCTCTTTGGAGATACATTTTGACAGTGATTGCAACTTACATGGTTAATGAATACTGTAAGCACAAAGGCAACAACTCAGAAAAAAAAAAGTATAGATTGAAAACTGCGGGTGTAGCCTACAAGACTCCTTTCAAGTGTGTAGCCTCCAAGGCTCCTTTCAAGTTAGACAAGAGCAGGAAGCTTGATCGCCCTGGGGCAATGGGTGTACATCCCGAGGTATGACTAAGACCACCCAACGGGCTGGTGACTGATGTGCTTTGCCCCCAGGAACTGATCAGTGGAACACCTTGTTAATAAGATTGGAGCCATGGGTGGGTGTCGGGTGTATATCCTTGGACTCGCCCTCCCTAAAGCTGAAATCCAGTGTTCAGTTTGCCCCACCCTTCTCTGTCAATAAAAAGGCCAGGATCTTGCTCTCGAGCAGCATCCTGCATTGTGCAGCCTGCACCACGCCTCCCGTGTATCAGTGTGGTGTTGTCAACACAACAGAAAACCATAGACACTCAAGGTTTTATTAGAGTATATTTTAGGTGACTTTGAGAATCTGAAACAAGTTAAGGATTCTTTCCTAGGTAACTTCAAGGCCCACATAAAATAATTTGTGGATACAATTATAGGGAACCTGTGGATTTCATAAAGAAATGACCTTTAAGGATCACAGAAGCCAGATTTTGAATCCCTGATTTAAAGGAGGAGCAGAGAAAAAAAATAGCAAATGAAATAAATGAAAAGGAAGAGAAGACCTTATCAGAGACTAGAGAGAGGATCTGAACTCCTGGATAATGAACCAGAGCTCATTAATGCTACAGTCCTAGTTAAACTGGAAAGTTAAGAAAATGTCCAGAAAAGACAGAGTGGAGGGAAAACACCCAGAGACAAAAACAACAAGACAGTGGAAAACAATGACTTTTAGTCAGCACCCATTCTTGAGAACCTCTGGGCCACACAGACCATCATTAGTTCCCTCCTTTGTGAGTCTGTGAGTAAGAGAAAGCTCTGGGCTGGCAGTAGTGGCACAGGACCTGCCGTGAAGCCAGCAGGCAGGAGTCACATGTCAGCAACTAAGGGCCACCTTAAGGGACTGAGGAAAGCAGAAGATAAAGGCAAGGAGGTGGAGGTTGTTTAACACCATTATTAGTAGTCACAATGAATTGTGACTCCTGTGAGAGGCTGGAAAATGGACTGAGAAATTGGAAAAATTATCTAATTAGTACCAAAAGAGTAAAGAAACCCTCTCATTTCCTAGAGGGTAAAAAGTCATTCTTGTTCACTAGTTACCAGCACCTACAATTCTAGCAAACTATGTAAATGAATACATGTTATATGAAAAAAAAAAAAAAAACCTCTGAAGCACTGAAGAACTCCCTATTTTAATGCTTATAAATAAATGCCACCCTGCTGTAAGACATGTCGGCTGCTCTAATGATTAGCTTGCTGTTTTTCTGGGAAAACACTGAGTCCTTCTTCTAATTAATTCATTTTATTGTTAGTAGTTCACCCAAACAAGATATTTAGAAAACTCAGGTACAATGTAAAGCAGTTTGTTATTATTTTTCAGTTATCTCTGGTGCCAAGCAAATTTGGCTATAAACAAAAGTTAATAAACCTTGATTCAAAAGCTACCATGACTCTGTGCACTGTGGACGCTATTGCAAGATGATGCAATAGCACAAAACCATTTTAGTTAAAAGTCACATTAATGATTTCATCCTTCATAGTTGCCCAAAGAACCCTGAGAAAGAAACCTTCAACTCTTACATCGTTTTCTGTCTTAAGGGTAATGAACCATATGTGTAGACAGCTGCACTGTCTGTAAACTATGGTCATTAATTAGACAGGAGACAGGACACTTCCAGGGAGAGGAGGGTGGAGGAAGAAGGGTGAGATTTTGAAAAGTCATGGTGATTATTAATAACAGAAAGGGCAGGGAAAAGGGTAAGATGCTTATTCTCTGTATTTCAAATATATTACATTGCTCCATAGCAATGAAATGGTGGAAAGGCCTGGAGAACACGGGGTCTTTGGGACCTGCGCATGAGCCCAGACTTAACCAAAACAGTACCACAGACTGGGAAACATATACTTCACATACAGAATTCCATAGACTATACTAAATTGGTGAAATATTTGCCAGAGGAAAACTATGTCACATTAGTCTTGAGGAGATACAGCTATAGTACAGGAAACAAGCCAATGGAAAAGAAAAAAAGAGAGAGAGAATCAGGTCTGAATTTAGTAAGAATGAAATATGAACTACTTGGTTTTTGTCTTAAAGCATCCTCCCCTCCCCATAATCCCCCATCCCAGATATCAGCAACTTGGATGACTGGGATTAGATTATGGAATAGGGCAAGTGGGCAAACTGGGTAATCGGGCAAGGACACAGGTCTTGATCAACACAGACTTAGTATCTGAAAGGGTCCAATAGAGATGTGAGTGTGGCCAAGGAGTCAGTGTGCCCCTGGAGTCTTAGGATTCTGTAGGAAAACAGACATCTCTAAAGACATTCATTTTAAAAAGTGAGGAACTACCAGGGACTGGTATAAGCAATCCCTTTTCTTGAAACTTTTGTAATTTTCACCAATTCTTCACTCTACTAATTCAGGCAGAGACCAAGGTCTATGATCAAGAACTAACACATAGACACCCAAATTCTAGTACTGTATCTGTTTGTTTGATACTGTAGCCCCAGTGCTTCACATGGTGACTGGAAAAAGCTCAGCTGGGAAGTTTTTAATGGATTAAATCATACGTTTAATGTGAAATAGGAATGGCCTATCTACAAAAGAAGCTAGGAAACTATAAAACAGAGAACAATAAACTAAAATGTCAGGGATGGGGCCTCCCTGGTGGTGCAAGTGGTTAAGTCTCAGCACTATGAAGAGTTCAATCCCTGGCCAGGGAGTTTCCCAAATGGCACAGCAGACCTCTCCTGTCTGGCCCGCTGCTCCCCTCAGCAGTGTAGTTCAGTAGATCCTCCAGTTCTGCTCCCCACTCTGTCTCTGATGGATCCTCTCACCTCCTCCCTCTCCAGACACCCACACACCTCAGGCCTACACCCCAGCTCTTGTATGCGTAAATAAATAAAATCTTTAAAAATATAATGTGTCAGGGATATTGGGTGATAAAGTTGTGTCAATGTAGTTCCATCAGTTGTACCACTCTGGTGAGGTATGCTGGTAACAGGGAATGCTATACATGTATTGAGTAGAATAAATCCCTGTACCTTCTGCTTAACTTTGTTATGAACCTTAAAAAAAAAAGCAACTCTGAAAATTAAAGTCTATTAACAAAGATCATTTTTTTATAAATATATATTTTTATTGTTATTTATGTCTTTTACATTTTGTATTCCCCTTGGGTAGCCCACCACCAATTCACCCGTGATCCATCTTCATGGTCCCTT